>JAVCKV010005420.1:0-26848 GCA_032274145.1 Herpochondria borealis | reverse complement strand
GTGAACCACCACAGTCCATGCACACCGTATTCGTGCGACGGTGTCGTCCTCCCACCGAAGCCAGATTGGCCCCACACTTGTGGGAGACGATCTCCGATCAGCGATTTTCTGGATGAAACCGAAGCCGGATAAGCTTTAGGTGAACCACCACAGTCCATGCACACCGTATTCGTGCGACGGTGTCGTCCTCCCACCGAAGCCAGATTGGCCCCACACCTGTGGGAGACAATCTCCGATCAGCGATTTATTGGATAATACCGAAAGCCCGATAATCTATAGGTGAACCACCACAGACCATGCACACCGTATTCGTGCGACGGAGTCGTCCTCCCACCGAAGCTAGATAGGCCCCACAACTGTGGGAGACGATCACCGATCAGCGATTTTCTGGATATTACCGAAAGCCGGATAAGCTTTAGGTGAACCACCAAGACCATGCACACCGTATTCGTGCGACGGGGTCGTCCTCCCACCGAAGCTAGATAGGCCCCGCACCTGTGGGAGACGATCTCCGATCAGCGATTTTCTGGATATAACCAAAGCCGGACAATCTATACCTAAGCCACCTTAATCAACGAAAAACAACGCCTGAAATTAAGCCCCGGGATCATGAACAGCCATCATTAAAACAACATAAATGTTATGCAGGTTTACAGTGGCGGTAAATCAGCATCGTTCCACGAGTACTGTTTTCATGCGCACGATCAAGCGTCGCGCCCAGTTTCTTTGCCAGTGCAATTGAAGGCGCATTGTTTTCAGCGATACAACTATAGACGCTGTCCCACTGCAATGTCTCATACGCATAAGTTCTCGCACGAATTGCCGCTTCTGCAGCGATGCCTCTTTTTTGTTTTGACTCGATAATTGCCCAGGTGATCTCGGGTGCCGGCCAGGCTTCGGGATTCCACAATCCCACCATGCCGCAAAAGTCACCGGTAGATTTCTCTTCTACCGCCCAGGGCCCATAGCCTCTGATGATCCAGTGACCCATCATGGTCGATGCGGCGCGCCAGGCTAGTTCCCGCGTCAACGGTCCCCCGTAGTAACGGGTCACATCCGAGGCGTAAAACGCTGCGTAAGTGTCGAAGTCGGTGTCGTGATTGAATGCCCTTAAACGCAGGCGATCAGTTTCTATAACCGGGATAGTCAAGGGCGGGGGCTGATGGAAGGAAGAGGGGCGGTTGCCGCAGAATAGTTTGTTAGAAAACTACCGGCGATGCATTGCTCTACAATGCATCGCCCGGTGACGCTAATGCTATGAAGTAGCAGTGGCGTAGGCGCAGCTCAGTGTTCCTTCAGCGGTACTTTCAGCGGTGAAGCGTGAAGAATCAGTAAATGTGATATTTGAAATCACTTCGCGGAACGGTGAGGTTGTGTTGGTGTAGTCAAGCTGCAGAGTGGTGCCGCTTTCCGTGTAGTCGAAAGTGAAAAGCGAACTTTCACCGTCGAGCAGTTGGTACTGGCCATTAGTACCAAAGAAGCGATACCCAACCTGAGACTCGCGACCCGATGCTTCGCAGCGCCAGAAGTCGTTGCCGGTGGTAACAAGATCAACGAAAGAAGTTTCGACTTTTGGCGGGTTAGGATCGCTGGACGCTATCTGTTCCGGGCGGGTCAGGGTGCTGGCCCTCAAATTCGCCAACGCTGGAACGGCTTGTACGGCAGAATCTCTGCGTGCGGCATATTCTGCTACACAGTCTCGATTGCTTTCAATGAATGGCTGAATCAGCGTTTGCAGTGAGCTATTAAAAAGCAGGCTGCTGTCGCTACCAATGGCCCAGCAAACAATGTCGCCAAAACGGTCTTCACCGCTGTTATGTTCATCGCCGAATGAAGCGGTGTCTGAACTCAGATAAAGCCCGCCAATGATTGCAGCAAATGATCGACCGGTTTCAGCGGCCATAACTGCACCCAGAGCGTCAGCTGCAGATTCGTCATTACCGAGTACAGCTAAATCTAAAATATCGACCAACGCGTGGCCGATTTCATGGAAAACGATGAAAACAGAAGCATTGGCAACTTGAGCAGGTCTGTCTGAACCTTGCCTGCCAGAGAAAAATTCATACAGCTCGGTGACCAGTTCATCGCACAGTGTGATGGATTTTGTCAGCGGGCTGTAAAATGCGTTGGTGATACCGCACTCGTCGTACATTACTGGCAGCGGTGCGTTAAAAAGTCCGGGGATAGCGTTAAGAGGGGCGAGCGCGGTGTTGAGCTGTAGCTCCATGTAGTCGTTCCAGCGTGCGGTGTTTTTAGCCCGCAGTGCGTCTGAAACCGTTACCTTGATTTGATTGGTGGCGGTGCCCTGTTCAGGGGTAACAACAACATCATCGCCAGTATTGTTATTGCTATTGTTCTGGTTGTTATTTAACGGGGTGTCACCGCCGCTGCTTCCGCCGCCTCCGCCACAAGCAACCAGGGTAAGAATTCCGGCGATCAAAAACAGTCGTGCTAGCATTTAACTATCGTTCCTTCAGTGGTTCAGTATCAACTTTGCTGCAGTATCGATCGTCTATCAGGTACCGACACACATCGTAGTTAGAAGGTTTGTTTTCCTTGCAACGCAGATTATCAGACTGGATTAGTGATTGCTAACAGAATGTACAGGTTTGATTCACTTTTAATTTTGAGGCTATTTCTACTGCAAAGCGCCTGTTTGAACACTTTCCGTGCTCACCGGGTATGGTAATTTGTTGTTAGAAAACAACTTTTACAGCGGGTCTGTTGGCTGATTGGCGATGTATTGGAACCCTTGATCCGCGGCGCTGTCTTGTTAATCACTGGTTCGCCTGCGCTGAAATTACCCCCGTCTTTCGATAAACCGGCCGTGGTAAAATGGGGTTGGGTGGCATACAACACTAACTAATTGATCACTCGTTTCAGGAGAAACACGATGACCCGTCCCGTTGAAAGCCGTCGCGCATTTTTAATCGGCGCCGGAATGACCAGCGCGTCTGTACTGGCTCAACCGTTTGGTTTTATTTCTGCCGCTCAGGCTCAGACCCCGCTTGCAGCAACAGAGACCATGCGCGGTGGCAGCAATAACTATTCTCCAAACGCACCTGTCGTAGAAAACCTCGGTCAGGGGTTTCTTGTTCATGGCACGGTTCGACAAGCCGGTGCGGGTGAGCCGCTTGGCAATGTGCGCATTCAGATTTGGGCGGCCACGGTCAGGGGAGGGGAGCGAGAGCCGACTAATCATGGCAGTGTAATTACTGCAGCTGATGGTAGTTTCCGGCTTGAGATGTCGCAGATTGTTCCAAACTTCGGGCAGCCGCATGCGCACCTCGCCTATGACGATGAAGATTTTAAAACGGTCTTTTTACGCCCTGTTATGCCGAGTAAAAATGATACCAGTGTAGAAGCGCATTTCGTTTTAGCTAAAGCCTGATAGAGCAGTGTGTTGTTGATGTTTTATGGGTGACAAAGTTAAAGCATTGCTAGTTTGGACAGTGATCGGGTTGTTGATGTGCTGTCCGATAGTAGTAGCAGCGTTAAGCCCTTACATGGCCGGGCGTGGCCTTAGCACTATCGCGGGTGGGATGGCTGGCATTGTTGCCTTGGCGATTTTACTGATACAGCCACTGTTAGCCTCCGGCTATCTGCCGGGCATTAGACATGAGCGTCGCTGGCATCGGATCATTGGCGTCTTATTGCTGGTGGCAGTGGCAGGGCATATTGGTGGTTTGTATCTGGCAAGCCCTGTTGATATGACAGATGCGCTCTTATTAACTTCTCCAACGCCATTTTCGGTTTACGGAGTTATAGGGTTGTGGTCAGTGATATTCACAGCAGGGCTGGTGGCATTACGAAAACGTCTGGGCTTGCGCCCGGCGTGGTGGAATATGATTCATAATTGCCTGGCGCTGGTCGTTGTCGGTGCCAGTGTAGTTCACGCATTGATGATAGAAGGTACAATGGGGTGGACCTCTAAGGTCGTTCTATGTACAAGCATTGTTATTGTCAGTGCGGTAGTGGTTTTTCATGCGCGCATTGTTCGCCCGGCGCTTAAAAGGCGTGGTACCCGAGAAGCTTAGTCCCGCGCATCATGCCCGATTGAAATTTGTTTTCGGCCTGCTGATCTTTTATCATCCCGCCCCCGGTGCATTGCCCCGGCTATCTTCACAGCAGTGAATTTAGTCAGACCACCCACCATCACCCGTTGAAGAAACAGGCTTTAAAATGACGATATGTGGTCTCGATTTCGGTACTTCAAACTCGACAATTGGCGTTCTGAAAAACCACAAACCTGCGATGGCTCCCATGGAGCAGGATCATCAGGGAGAATGGCAAACCACGCTGCCCAGCGCGCTGTTTTTCGCGTTTGAAGAAGATCAGATTCAGTTTGGCAGGGAGGCGATCAAACGATATACCGCTGGTGAGCCGGGCCGATTAATGCGTTCGTTAAAAAGCATCATGGGCAGTGCCTTTATGGGGGAGAGCACTCAGGTTAAACAACGGCTCTACAGCTATGAAGAAATCATCAGTTTTTTTGTTTCAAGCCTGAAGCAACGTGCCGAGCAGTTTCGTGGTGATGATGAAGCGTCGCTGGATTCGGTTGTGCTTGGGCGGCCGGTGTTCTTCAATGATGATGATCCGGCGCTGGATCGCGAGGCTGAAAATCACCTGGCAAATATCGCCACAGCGGCCGGATTCTCACACGTATCATTTCAATACGAGCCAATCGCCGCCGCCCTGCATTATGAGCAGCAGGTGACCAGTGAAGAGTTGGCGTTAATCATCGACATGGGTGGCGGCACATCTGATTTTACCGTCGTGCGGTTGTCGCGTGATCGGCATGCTCACACAGAGCGGCAGGAAGACTTTTTAGCCAACCACGGTATTCATATTGGCGGGACTGACTTTGATCGCCGGCTGTCGATTGCCGGTGTGATGAGCCGCTTTGGCATGGGGGAACCGCTTGCAGATCGTCCTCTGCTTGAAATGCCGGGGCATTATTATTTTGATCTTGCGACCTGGCACAAAATACATTTGCTCTACAGTCGCTCTGTCATGCGTGAGCTAAAAGACATCAGGATAACATTGGGTAACAAGCAGCCAATCGATCGTTTGATTGCCTTGCTTGAGAATAAAAAGGGTCATCAACTGGCCGCGATGGTAGAGCAAACGAAGATAGCACTGTCAGCACAGGAACAATCGACGATTGAGATTGATGAACTGTTATCTGAATTTTCCAGTGTCGAGCCGTGTGTATTAACGCGTAAGCAGCTTCAGGAATCGCTGCAATCAGATCTTGATAAGGTATTCAAAGCCCTGGAAGTCACGCTGGAAAATGCAGGCTTGACTCATCAGCAGATTGACACCGTATTTACCACCGGTGGTTCAACGGCCCTGCCGGTAATTAAAGCGGGTGTGAAATCCATGTTTCCCACCGCAAAGTGGGTAGCCGGGGACTTATACAACAGCGTCGGGTCTGGTTTGTTGCAAGAGGCTGTCAGGCGCTACGGCGCATAGTTGTCAACAGATCTTCAGCGTTGTATCTGCTTTCGATAAAGCGTGGTGTCGGTGTACAAAAAGCCGCGTTGCCAGTGACTGTTTATCGATTGTCCGGCTACCGCTGTTTTCTGGCTATTTACTTTATTTATTCAGTCACTGACACGTGCCGGAACTTTTTGTTTTTCTTTGCCCACCGTAGTGCTGAACCCGATTTACTTATTGTTTGCACATTTTGTTATTGATTCAATAGATCATTTCAATAGAGTTGTAGGTGTCACCTGCGGCAAAATGACAGTGCCCTTAACCATAAGGAAAAAACAATGGACTCTACCCATAGACAAATGCTGCTGCTTATTGCGGCCTCAGTAGGCACGGTAAATTTAGTGGCTCCTGCCATGGTGCTGGCAGAACCGGCGCAAGTGCAAACCCCGTCCCCGGTGATTTATCTGGCGGATAATTTAAACGAAGAAGCCGGTCTGGGATGGTGTATTGATACGGTTGGTCGCGGCTTGTCTGATTCATTGCATGCGCATTCATGCAAACCCCGGGGTGGTGATGTGCAGTTTCGCTATGATGAAACCAGTCAGCAAATTATCTCTGTCGCCTTTGCCGGTAATTGTTTAACAGCGCTGCAAAATGCTTCCGGGTCACGGTTTGGTCTGGTGCCGTGTGACTCAACGGATCAGAATCAACAGTACCACTATGAATCAGGTAAATTTAGTACTCAACCGAATGGTGATTTGTGTATTGCGGTTGGAACAGAGATCAGGTCGGCAGGTCCTTTTCAGTCCAGAGATTTAGAGCTTTCCAGTTGTGCTGAAACGGAATCTGTTCGTCAAACATGGGTTATTCGCGATTGACGTCGTAAAGCATCCGGGTAAAAGCTTCAACGGTAATTATAAGCCGGGTATCAGGGCTGAATGATTTTATTCGAGAGTGTGCCAACCCCCTCTATATCCACGGTGACAACGTCATTGTGTTGTAGTGACCGTGTACGACCCGGTGTGCCCATAAATATTAAGTCACCGGGCTCCAGTGAAAAATACTGACTCAGATAGCTCACGACTTTTGCCGGGGAGTGAATCATATTTCTGGTGCTTTCCTGTTGCACAATTTGGCCATTAACCCGGGTGGTGATCAGTGCATCGTTGTAGTTGATGTCACGCTCAATCACTGGCCCGACAGGACCAAAACCATCAGCAGCTTTCGCTCTGATCCACTGCAGGTCTTTACGTTGCCAGCTGCGCTCTGTTAAATCATTACCCGCGGTGATGCCGAATATATAATCGTCTGCTTCAGCTTCAGAAATGTTCTTTGCACGCCTGCCTATAACCAGCACCATCTCGCCTTCAAAGTGCACGTTTGTGGCGTCGGGCGGTAAATGTACTTGAGTGTTGTGGCCAGTCAGTGAGCTCGGTAGCTTTGGGAAAATCGGCGGTGGGGCGCTCGCTCTGGATGAGCGATGACTGGCAAAGTTCTTACCCACTGCAAACACTTTACTGGCGTTTGTCGGTGGCAGCCATTTCACCTCGGTGATCGCGACTGACTGCCTGGTGGGGCGGGAAGGTGGAAACAATCCACCTTCCAACAGTTGAATCTGATCCCCGTTCACCAAGCCGTAGTAGTCATTGCCTGCATAAGACACCCGGGCGTATTGCTCTGCCCATGCGCTACTCATATTGAGCACGAAAGCGATTGCGATAAACAAAAGTGGTTTCTTATTCACAGCAGAGCCTGGCGTTAAAAAGAATGAACGGGATACACAGTCAGATTAGTTAGTAGCGAAACACATGAATAACCCGGCGCCCCCTGTTTTGGCCAGATCATCCTGCGAGCACCCACGTGAATTATGTGCCGCATTCCATGACGTGTTTCCACCGCCATGGCGATCATGGTGGCCCACTGTAGCGCTACCTTCGCCTGAACTAGTCCAGTTGCTGCAAGTGCGGTCTTCGGTCTCTCTGGGGAAGTAAGCCGTGCCGTCAGACATGCTGCCAGTCAGGATATCGTGCTGATTGGGTTGATCACCACGGCCATTAACCAACTTGCCGTTTTCATCTACACCGGTTGACTTCACCAGATTCGGCGAGATATGCAGTTCGTCGATGTTAGCGGCAATAAGATCGCCATTGGCGTTGTGCCATGGGCCCTGGCCGATGCGGTCACGGGCAGACACACCGCGCTTGCCTTCTTCCTGTGTGCTTAGATACGCCGCCCAGGTCTTGCCTTCGATGCCCGCAGCTTCGGCTAGCGTGTTGCAGTGTGCATCGGCGCCTTCAAGTCCGCCCAGGTCGCCGCCTTTACCAGAGCCGGCACTGGTGATAAAAAAGCTGGTGTCAGGGCTCTGCGCTTGTACGGGCAGGGCGATTGCGGCGGCAAGGCCGAGTGTGGTGAATATAGAAAGTTTCATGAGTGATCCTTAGGTCGGGGTGTTGTCTGGCCGAACGGCACCCCCACATTATTAGTGAAATATCCTTGGTGGTTGAGCGCTTTCACGGGCTGTTTCACCAATGGCATCAATGTGCGAATTTAGTTAAATAGTCGCGAGAAAAGCTGATAAAATTCAGTGTATTAAGGTTCCATATTCATTCAAGAAGCATGAATGAATTGCTTCAGTGACATTGATTTTGCGACAATTTGACGAATATTGGGTCGCCTTTATAGCGATAATTGCAGCGGTTCTCCTGGCAGCCCATCAGGTAGCGCCATCGGCGGCTTTCGGGTTGCCTGGTAGTTACCTGTATTGGCTCTGTCGCATCCTGATCGAGACCTGCCTGTTTATCGCAGTGTTGTTTGCGGTAGAAAATTATCTGCAACCGCTGTTGCCGCGATGGGCGCGTTTTTCTGCTGCTATTGTCATTAGTCTAGTGCCGTTTGCGCTGGCGATTACCGCGTTTGATTTAATCATTGGGTTGCCGGAGCTTGGCCTCAATGGCGCAGAGCAATCCTCCAGGCCTCGTGCAGCAGCTTTCGGTCTCGAACTCATCTATCTGCTCGATAACCATGTCGCGCTGTGTCTGTTGTTGTTGCTTCCACGGTTGATTCCCGCCAAGTCAGAAAAGCCAGTTGTCAGTGACAAGCCACCACACTCACCCCCCGAAGAGTCAGTGCCGTTTTTCGATGCTTTAGAACCGCCTCTTGATGGCAGTCTTTATTCGATAGAGGCTCAGGAACACTATGTACGCGTGGTTACCGGTACAGAGACAAGGATGGTGCTGTACCGGTTTTCAGATGTGGTGAGACAAGTTCCTGTTGAACTGGGTATGCAGGTTCATCGATCACACTGGGTGGCGCACGCAGCAGTGAGGGCTGTCGTGATCAAAGGGCAGGGAATGAAGCTGGAACTTCAGAACGGGCATGCGGTGCCGGTCAGCAGAACTTTCCGTGCGTCCGTCGAATCACAGTATGCTGAATTGAACACTGCCTGAAGTAACCCGCAGCCTGGTCAAAAACACCAGGCTGTATCAGTAAATTCGCTCGCGGTGAAAACAAAGAATTTGATTTAAATCTTGAAGGCCCGCTTACCTTGTCTGGCAGGAGACAAAGGCACTCAAGCGGGTTCTGGCGCTGCAATACGATTGTGCTCAAGCCAATGATCAACACGATTTACAATCGCTTCAAATTCGGGGTGATTTTTTCCGGATTGCGCGGCAAGAATCTGAACTATTTTATCTACACGCTCAATATTTTTAGCGCCGGCCAGCAGCGCGCGGGCAGCAGATGAAGGTTTCTGAAGGCTTTTCGCGGCATTGGCGTACTTTTCATAGGGGACAAGGTCTGCCGCTGTTGCCCCATAAGATAAACATAGATCTGCCACTGCGTGATAAACATCATGCGACAAGGCAGGGTCATCATGTACCGCGTTAAAAATCGGGCGGACATCCTTTTCAAGTATGCAGCGGTAGTTTCCGGTAATTAGCATTAACCATTTTGCCAGCGGCACAAATATGCTTTCGTGAACCTTTAGCTTGACCGGAATTTCATGGGGTTCGCCATTGATTGTGTAACGAATGCTTTCGATATCACGTTGCAGGGTATGCAGGATTTCGGTGTGATTGTCTGCGTCGAATCTTGCCACCTTAAAGTTAGTGGGTAAGCCGACTTGCAGTACGTTCGCGGGTTCATCTGGTGGCCGGAATGCTTGTGGGTCCGGGCTGGCGAGTGTCATCAGTGACGGGTCAAAGTCATCCCACACCCGCGCGTCGGTGTAAGCGGGTTCCAAAAGGCTTGTGTCAACGCTTGGGAGTCTTGCAAGGAAGGGCAGCGGTGGCATGTTCATAATTGACATACACGGTACGCGGGACTCAGCAACCCGACCGAGCAGGTCTTTGACTTCAGCAACACTGTATTGCGGCTCCTGCATCGCCAGCACTATAAGGTCATAGTCAGCCGGTGTCGCCCCGGCTGCAGAGCAGGCGCTAACATCACCCGGGAGGTCTTTCGAGCTAAGTGTAACCGGTTCGGCGACACCTCTGACGGGTAGCCTGACAACGATGCCTTCTGCGTTGATCAGCTGTTCTTCGGCCGGTAGACAGACCAGTTTGCTGTGGTGCCCTGCCATGGAAAGTTTGGTGGCGAACAAAGATCCGTAAGAGGCACCAAGGATTAGTACACGCAACGGATTTTGAGTAGGTTCGGTTGCTATAGACACAGTTTTTCCTCAATAAATTGCAAAATTCACACTGTGTAATTTACTAATAATTGGGCTGAATGGCAATTTCTATTTATCGTGTTTCCACTGTGTTGTTAGCAGGTTTGAGTGTCTGGCTTCAGTTGTAAGGTCAAAGACAAAATCATGAATATTGTGTTTGCCGCACGAAGACGGGTTTCACTGATTAGTGTCGCGCGGTGTCACGTAGACGATCCGGGTTGATCGTAATTTCCGGGAACATTGATCGTGATGGTCCCGATGATCTTTGGCTTACGCGCCGTTTCATCAATGAAGATGGCTATCAGATCTTCTACACCAACTATTTTTAAATCAGTGACAACTCTCTAAACAAGGTCACCTATCCAATCACTGAGATTAGGAGTTGTTTCTGTTCAGGAACAATCCGGCAGCGCGATTTTTGTATAGATAACTGAACAATATAAAAAATAGTATTCAATTATTATTATTGAATAAGCAATATTTATAATAAAGGTTGTAGACAATAGCTTGCTTTCAACAAGCCTTAGGAAGCAACTCCATTACAATGTTTCGCTTTCCTTACAGATCATCAATTACAGCGTTGTAATTAAAATGTTACTAAACGTACACTATTGGCGCGGTAGCAGACCGCGAACCTATTTGGGTTTTGTTCTTACAGAGGAAAAGTTGATATGTATAGTAAAAATATAAAAGCTGCGGTGTATAAATTAACAGCTGGATTGATAGTCGCGGGGTGTGCAGCATTTTCAACAGGAAATGCCACGGAAGTTGAATACAAGCCTGCGTGGTTGGTGAAGGGTCAGTGTGGCCATGGATCTATCGATATCAGTGTGGATGGTAAAAAACACCGTGTTTCATGCGCCAATCTGGATACGTACACCGGCAAAGGTTCGTACGAACGGGAAGCATGCTATCGAGTAGAGCATGGTAAGCACTACAACAAGCACCGGCATCATACGCCGTATCACAACCATCACGGGCATGGTTATTACAAGCATTGTGTTGTTAAGCAATACCACTATCAGTTGCCGGTGATCAAGGTAGAGAAACGTGCTTATGATCATCACCACAAATTGATATCGACGAAGAAATCTGATTCATTTGCGTTTCAGATCCACACCAACGGTGGTTACACCAAGTCGTTTCATTTGAAGTCGCAGCAGAAGGCATACGCTATTCCGCCAAAGGACTACTACACCATTTCTGAAAATGCACCACACTACAAAACTACTATCGATTGTGGTGAAGGCAAAGTCCACGGTTACAAGGTTAACGTTAAAATCGATAAGCCTGGAAAGCAAGTGAAGTGTGTGTTCAATAACTATAAGCCAAAGCCACATGGATATAAGCCACCAAAGGCTTGTGTGGTAAAAGGGCACTCGCTGAAAGATGCCAGGCACACTTATGCAGCACATTGTCACCAGGCGCGTCGTGATTGTGATGAGATCAAAGGCAACTGGTATTGCTCCAGTCACCAGATTGGTCACGCGGCTCCGGCGTTTACCGCAAGTAGCCACAAGCCAAAGCCAAAGTCGAAGCCAAAAGCTTGTGTTTCAGCTGGCCACAGTCTTAAAGATGCCAAAAAAGCCTACGCTCGTCACTGCAGCACTAAGCCGCGTCATGACTGCGATCCTATGAAAGGCCGCTGGTATTGTTCAAGTGAGCAGATCGGTAGTAATTCACCAGCCCTTGCTCGCTGGTAGTTTTAGAAAAGTAGTGTTGTAACTGAAAGGCGCTGATCACTCAGCGCCTTTTTTTATTTCTGGTGTACGTAGATAATCGATGCCTCGCGCATAGATAGGAAAACGCACTAGCTGGTGCCGGAGGGGAGTTACTCTCTGCCGGTCGGATAATTCTTTATCTGGTCAGTGCGCGCCCACTTCGGCCGAAACTGACAATAGATGTTCGCATCAATACTCTGATCCGGTTCATCTTCAAGCGTACCAAGCGCAATTTCGAATTCTTCACTGTCTTTCAGGCGATAGTAAATACTTGATCCGCATGTTTTGCAAAAGCCACGTTCTGCAGTTTCCGAGGACTGATAGGTCGTGATGTTATCTTCACCACCTTGCCAGCGCAGATCATCGCGTTTTACAGCGGCGAACGTACCGTATGCGGCACCCGTAAATTTACGACACATTGAGCAGTGGCAGTTTGCGATGCCGGGTTTGAAGGATTGAACCACAAACTGCACAGCACCACATAAGCACGAACCTTTCATTTCAGTCTCCGGGTTATTGTATTGATACCAGACTCAATGGTGTGAAAGAGCCTTTGATTTAAGAGTCTTCGAAGCAATTACTTTTTTACGGATAGTGCGGTTAATTCTCAGTCCGTCTGAGTTGGAATCTATTACTGGTGATGCCGAAGCAGGTTAGTATCAGCTATGCAATGCTGTCAGTCTGACCACACTATAAGGGCCAAGCACCAGATGTGGCTGGTTGATCTCAACGGTCGTGCGGTCAAAGGCTGTGCAGGAATCCGTACAAGCGTCAAAGGTGTCTATTGAAAGCGTGGCAATTTTTGCATTTTTGCAATCCACACCTTTAACCTCAACGGTGCGTGGGTCTTCAGTCAGATTAGCAATCCAGATGATTGCAAGATCACCTTGCTGAAAAGCGAAAGTCTCGAGATCCCGGCTCATTGATGAGTGGGTCTGTAGCTTTGGTTGCCCCGCGGCGTCAGTCAGGCCTTTCACAGCATGGTACGCGGGAAAGACCTCTTTATTTGTGCCATCAAAACCGGGTCGGGCCCAGTCTGTTGCGCTATTTATTATGCCGAATTCACCAGTAGGTGCGTGAAGGTTAATACAGGTAATTCCGCCCCGTATCATATGTGCGGCGTATCCAATCGTCCATGCAGCGTTAATAAGTCCGCGTTGCCGGGGATCCAGACGTGTCATTGCTACACGCCGGTTGTCCGGGTTTCCCATGGTTTTGGAACCGTAGGGGTTAAACCGCATCCCAATCGAGCTTGGCCCCACATGATAGGGCTTTGTACCTGCAATAGTACGACCTGTTTTAATGATGTGAGGCAGTGTTTCGAGATTTTCAGTCACTGTCGCATCATCGCAAGCGTGGGTGATTGTATTGCTTGCATGGCTCACAAAATCAAGATGTTTCAATGAGGGAGGGTGTCGATTGAGTTCAGGGAAAAACGATAACATGCCGCCACCGATGGCAACGCCCGGAAACTGAGTTCGTATTTCATCATAAAGGTGTTCCAGGGGGGTGACATCCGGCCACGAGGGGCCGGGCATGATTGATTTAAGATAGGCTGCCGGTGCCACGTGAATGGCAGACAGATTCAAGCCTGCTTCACGGCAGCATGACGCAAGCGTTTGTAGTTCGGCCCTGAAATCAACATCGGGAATAACAACCTGTAGTTCTACTTCCACATCGATAGCACGGGCAATGACGGCCGCTTGTTTCAAGTGGTTGCAATCCTGTTTTTCGACTTCGTGCCATACCGCTAATTGTTGTGGTGCGGCGAACTTCAGTAAATCAAGCTGTGTATGAGTATCTGCCAGATGTTGTGGTTCTAGGCCTAGTCCGATACGTGGCATCGGGTCGTGAGTGTCTGTTCGGCTTATCGTGATGATACAGGTTGGTGTGTCGGTACCCGGTAGTGCTGGTTGTGTATTCGGTGTGGTTTCAATGGTTGTTAATGTTACCGACTGTTGCTGTGTTTTGCATGCTGGAATGGTGTACGGCCACGGTAGAGACAGAGGGCGCACATAAGTTTTGTATGAGGCATCATTCCACTGCCGTTGATCTTCCATTTCGAAGGCGTCACCAAGCATACGGCAACTCAGTTGTACACCGGGTACGACCTCATGAGTCAGTGCTCTAATATCCTTAAACGGTTGTATCGGGTCAATCAGTTCAGGAAAAACGCTGTGTTCAATTGTGCCGCTGGTATGTTCAATGGTCAGCGGATTTCCTGCTACTCCATTGATGGGGTGGAGGACAACAAAGCCAGTGCGGTTGGTCAGAAAGTCTGTGCAGGGTGAATAGTCAGCGGTGAATGACAAACTGCCGTCAGCAGTCCCGATAATATTTGCCCGATATCGAATCTCCTGTTGGTTGTCTTTGCAAATCGCATCAAAGGTCACGGTAAAGCCAGCATTAGTCTGTTCAACCTGCACTTTATCCAATATCTGTGAGTAGGTTCCCCAATCCTTATCTCTCACAACGAATGCGATATTTCTGATGGCCTCTGTACCGTGTATTTTTATAGACCGTAGAGCGCCCTGGTCAAAGTCACACGTTATCGGTCCCGCGCTTAACTGCCATGCTGATTGTACGGGTTCTTCAGTGCCAAATAGTATTATTGATTCTGGTGTCTTTTTGATCATTCTGACGTACCCTTGGCGTTAACAATTCATTATATCGCTAAGATCAATCTGAACAATAGACAGTGGGAGAATCAGGGGTACTATGAAAGGTGCACTAATCGGTTGTGGCTTTTTCGCTCAAAACCACCTGCACGCATGGCGTGATATTGCAGGGGTAGATATCGTCGCTGTGTGCGATAGCAATCCATCAGCCCTGCAGGCCACAGCAAATTCCTTTTCGATAAGCCGTGCCTATGCAGACTCTGCCACCATGCTGGCTGAGGGTGGTTTTGATTTCGTTGATATTGTGACCACAGTAGAGTCTCACCGCTCACTTGTTGAGCAGGCAGTAGGTGCGGGGTTCCATGTCATTTGCCAGAAACCGTTTGCGGAAAATATGGAAGATGCGTACGCAATGGTCCGCGCTGCCGGGGCAGCAGATAAAACACTGATGGTGCATGAAAACTTCCGATGGCAATCTCCAATTCAAGCCGCACTGAAAGTGGTGAAGTCCGGGGTTATCGGGGAACCATTCTTTGGTCGTGTCAGTTTTCGCTCTGGCTATGATGTGTTTTCGGGGCAGCCCTATTTAGCAGAAGGTGATCGTTTTATAATTGAAGATCTGGGTATTCATATCCTTGATATAAGCCGTGCTTTTTTCGGCGATGTCAGCCGGATTGCAGCAACAACAAATCGCATTAATCCTGCAATCAAAGGGGAAGATGTCGCCACGATGCTGCTAAAACATCACGGGGGTGCGACCAGTGTTGTAGATTGCTCTTATGCTACACAAAGGATGCCTGAAACGTTTCCCCAGTCCCTGCTTGAGATAGAAGGAGCAAGCGGTACACTGCGCCTTGATGCCGGATATAATTTGACTGTCCAGACAGATACCGAAACACAACAGAATGTTCCACCGTCTTTATTGCCCTGGGCAGAGAAGCCATGGCACAATATTCAGGAGAGTGTTTACGCCATTCAGCAGCATTTTGTCGATTGCCTTGCCTTTGGTAAAGAGCCACTCACCAGCGGGGCAGACAACCTTAAAACGCTGGCTTTGGTTGAAGCCGCTTATCGCTCTGCCTCTGAAGGGTGTACGGTCGATTTGTCTTCGTAGCTCCAGCGTAAAAGGTAAGTGGATGGCCATTCTTAATGCGTCTATTGATGTAGCCAAAGACTATGTAACGGAAGAAGTCTTACTAATAAATACGTCAACGGGATGCTTTGCTGTTAAAGCCCATGCTCCTGCAATGGTTTTGACGAATATGGTTCATTCCTTAAGGGCTCCCATTGTTAAGCCCCGCACCAGATGTTTCTGCACCAATAGTACGAAAATAAAACCGGGGATAATTGCAGAGGTTCCGGTTGCTGCAATCAGGCCTGTTTGTGAACCGGGATCAAACAGTGCAATTCGTATTGGCAGGGTTCTAATTGAACTGGTGAGGAATAGTGACAACAGGAATTCAGTCCATGAAAAAATAAAACAGATGACAGCGGTGGCGGCAACCCCGCTGCGTACGGCAGGTAGAATAATGTACCAGAAAGACTGAAATCGAGTTGCACCATCAATGAACGAGACATCATCCACATTTGTAGAAACATCATCGAAAAATGATTTCATGATCAATAGTGCAATGGGGCTATTGATCAGAGTGTGAGCGATAATTATTCCCGCATGAGTATCCCTTAGTCCCAAATTGTTGAAGATAAAAATAAGGGGAATAATAATGGCTATCGGTGGAAGGAAGCGGTGCAACAATACGCTGACGGCGACCCAATGGCTTCCCCGAAATTTGATACGGGACAAACAGTAAGCGGCGGGCACAGAGATCAGCAATACCAGTACTGTTGAACCAGACGCCACCATAATGGATGACCACATTGATTCTCTTACGGAAAAAACTGACGGTCCAAACCACACAGTGGAAAAATTCTCAACGGTCGGTAAATAGTCAAACCAGATAACCCCATCTTTGTTAAAGATTGCTGAGCGCGGTTTTGTTGCTGTTAATCCGAACCAGAATATAGGAAATATAAATAGAGCGATAACGAATATCGCTGCAAAATACCTTAAGCCGGTTTTTAAGATGGATGGGGTCATAAAAACGGCAGCGTATGGAGTGTGGGATAAGTTGGTTGCTTTCTCGCGGGGTGTCACGATCACCGGCTTATAGCGGCGGATTGAGAGCGTTCAGAAAATTTGTCACCCGAAGGAATGCGTTGTGGCCATGTTGCAATACATCTGGCAACGTATCAAGTCGACCCGCTTCTAAATCATGACCGACTGCCCGAATGGATTCCTGACCAATACTTGCTGGAACCACTAGCTGATTGCATCAGAAGATATTCAAACTGATCGCGCCACATGCCGGAGATCACTATCCGGTTTTCCTTCCCGCCACATTCCGTCTTGCCATGCTGAGGTGAGAACCCAACGCTAAAGCCTTTTTGGTATTAGTCGGCGTCTGACAGCCCGTTAGCGATCGAATAGCAAAGCTGTTCAACATCTACCGGGGAGTGACCGTAGATCTTGCAGGCCCAAATTCGGAATTCGTTTGATTTCATGACACTGGGTCAGGATTCTAAAGGGCAGGAATTGCCAGGGTAACAATGTATTACATTAATTGAATTTTTATTGTGGAATTACTAACTATCTGTTTAAAAAGGAAAATCGGGAGATCCGTATTGTTACGGAGTATGCGCGGTGATTTTTTAGCGCAACGAAAATAGTAAAGGCGAAAAATACCTGACTGATTTGGCACTTAGGTTGCGAAGGATGTCACGTTAGTGCCACCGTTGTGGTTGTGATTTTAATAACAATAACGTGAAGTTATTGGCGTGCTGGCACCCGATTATCCCGGATAGGCAATTGTTCATCGCTGCACCGGTCTGATTCCATTTTCATCGCTTCGTGAGCGTTGAAATCGCACGAGATGGGAAAGCCCAGATGTCAAAAAGCCGTACAGTCAGTAAGCATCGTCAAACTATTCAAGATGCTGAATTAATATCGCTTCAGGTTTTAGAGAAAAGACTGTTACTTGACGGGGCTGCGGTTTCTACTATCGCCGATGTGGCGGGAATCGATACCACCGGCAGTGATCTTGACATTGCTGCCGCCAACCTCGCCAGTAAAAGTGCTGCAATATCACCCGTCGATATTGACGACGTTCCTGCTTTTCTAACGCCGTCACCTGCCGCAGTCAGTGAAATAGTATTTATCGATACAGCGGTGAGCGATGTTGCGCAATATCTTAGCCCTATCGATACTTCTGCACAGGTTTACTTTATTGATAGTTCAGTTGATGGGGTTGCTCAGATAGCAGATGTTGTGGCTGATCTTTCAGGTCTTACTGCCATTCACATTATCTCACACGGCGATCAGGGCGAGCTGCTACTGGGCAACTCGTCTTTAACACTTGATTCCATGAATGGTCAACATAGTGATGATCTTTCTGTGGTGAGAAATGCCTTGTCCGAAAACGCAGATATTGTGCTGTATGGATGTAACTTCGGGCAGGGGGAAATCGGTACGCTGGCAGTCAATGCACTGGCACAAATTACCGGTGCTGATATAGCAGCATCGGACGATTTGACTGGTTCTTCAGCATTGGGTGGTGACTGGGAACTTGAGACAACTGTAGGGGAGGTTGAAGCAACTTCTTTTATCGCAGCCGACTATGATGGTTTGCTAAACCCTGTCATTGCAGCACCGGCCGATTATGACCTTACTGAACCGGGAACCACCACTGTTTTCTCTGCTGCTAATAGCAATGCGATCACTGTTACCGATACTACCGGAGGTGGCGCTGATGTTATCGTTAGAATCAGTACTGATGTGCTGGGTGCCACGCTAACGGTTGCTCAAACGACCGGCCTGACCCGGTTCTCAGGGGATGGCACCGGTTCGGTTGTTCTTACTGGCTCTCCTACTGATGTCAATGCCGCAATAGACGGGTTATCCCACGCGACTCCATCAGATGTTTCAACCGCGCCGAACTATGAGTTAGCAGTAAAGGTTTATCGAGCTCAGGACGTCGGATTCGTGAATGCTGGATTCGAGTTACCGGACTTTGTGCAAGATGCCGGCTCCAACATGGTTAATGAAGCCTCTGTTCCGGGGTGGGATACCTCTGCATCGGATAACACAATTGAAATTTGGGAAACCGGGCATTCTGGCGTGCCTTCTTTTGAGGGTGATCAGCATGTTGAACACAACGCCTTCGAGGTTTCAACGTTATCGCAAACCTTCACGCCATCTGCAGGTGCTGATTTAACTCTGACGTTTGCCCACCGTGGACGTGCGGGTGTTGATACTGTCGAAGTGTCTGCCATTGATCTTGGCGCTGATGGTGTTGTTAGTGGTGATGACGTCGAGCTGTTCAGCGAACGGTTCTCGACAGATAACACAGCATGGCAAGAGTATTTTGTAGAAATGGGGGCTGCAACTGGCAACGTCATCTTGTTTCAGTCTGAATCTATATCTTCTGCAGGTGGAGCTACCGTCGGTAACTTCCTGGACAACGTTTACATTTTTGATTCTTCACTGAAAGATTCGCAAACCGTCAAACTATTTTTTGATAAAGATAATGATGGTGTTGGAAACGAAGATGATTTAGACGACGACAATGATGGCATTCTTGATTCCGTCGAGTTTGGTGATTCTGGTTCACTCGGAAACATGACGACAGGGGCAGGTGCCAATCATGATATTTTGCACGCAATCCAATGGGATGATCTCGATTTTTCTGATGGCTGGGATATAGGTGACGAGCAAGTAGTTTCCCTGGCAAACGGCGCGACGGTAACGTTAACTGTCACTGCTACCTCCGGTCAGGCTTCTGATTGGGGGCCATCTGGTTTCGGTGGTGGATCAAATTTTACCAGCCAGTATGGTCACCCGACACTGGACGTTCGACTGGGTATGACAGGTAACGCCCAAAATGGAACGGCGACATTTACAGTCACAGGTGTTGATGCTTACGGTAATGCGTTCGCACCGAATATCGGATTTGCTGATACTGAGAATACCGGGTCGACGGCTGAATATGCTGAAGCGACGTCTGACGGTACACCCTGGACTATTTTTGAACAATGGGGAACCGGGTTTAGCGTTTCCGGAGATAGTACACAGATTGTTCGCGTTCTGAACAACTTGTCCAGTGGTGGAATTCTGCGTTCAGACGGAGTCAGCAACCTGACTTATGAGATGGCTAGTTCAGGTGGTGGCCGTTCCGGAGGAAGCTTTTTCATCTTTGTTGATCCGGTTGGAGTGGACACGGACGGCGATGGTGTTCCCGATCACTGCGATCTTGACAGCGACAACGACGGCATCAGTGATTTATACGAAAGCGGAGATGCAGCCGGTATAGCACTTGATGCAGACGGCAATGGCACAATAGATTTGACTGAAGGCGCAGACACTGACGGCGACGGTCTGATGGATGTGTTTGAAGACGGTAATCTTGCGACAAATTCGGGTACAGCGCCTGTTGATACTGACAGCGATGGCGTTGCAGATTTCCTCGATCTCGACAGTGACAATGATGCTATCGCAGATACGGTAGAAGCACGTCTGACCACAGGCTATGTGGCTAACGATGGTGATGTCAGCAACGACGACACTGACGGCGATGGTGTCATCGATCTATTCGATACCAATGCAGGTTCCGCCAACGAGTTTGGTGGTACTGGTGCCAACCTTGTTGCTCCGGTCGACACCGACAGCGATGGCGTACCGGATTTTATTGACCCGGACAGTGACGGCGATGGAACCACTGATTTTGTCGAAAGCGGTCTTTCGACTGATCTCAACGATACCGATGGTGACGGTATTGCAGATGATCTTAATGTGTCCTTCTCTGACCCCGATGGCGCTGTCAACGCGCCAATCAATGATCTGGAAAACAGCACAGATAACGATCTGACGGATGCCGACTACCGCAGCTTTAATGATAAGGATGGCGATGGCGTCGGCGACTATGTTGATCTGGATGATGACAATGATGGCATTCTAGATACTGTCGAATCGTATTACGTATTGCAGTTCGGATTCAATGGAACATCCGGTGACTCTGATGAAGGTTGGACGGCAACGGGTTCCGGAATTGATGACGAGGTGTCGCACTCGATCACCGGAGTCAATGGGTCTGGCGTCTCGAATGTTGATAGTGACATCACGCATACCACATCTGGCGATGTTCAGGCTGTCACTTTTCCAGATGTGACGCAGACTAACACAAGCACCACCTATGGCTTTGAGCCTAGTGATGGAACGGGTGTTCGCGGAAGCACTACGGTTGATCATTCGTCTGGCGTTGCGAGTCCGACAAACGATGGATTTATCGGTGTCTATGATGAAGGGGGTGGTGGAACGATTTTTAATTCGCCTCTTCTGGGTGGGCAGGATATTTCGGCCGGAGTCGATGGAGAGATCGGATTTGACTTCTGGGCCTGGTCCGGAGGTGGACGGAATCTGGTTTTGACTTACGGTGAATCAGTCTCGATCACACTTATTGGTGCAGGCGGGCAGTCGGTTTCAACTACAGTGACTCTTGATCCCTCACACATCTATAACGGTACCTGGCAACCGGTAGTCGCTAGTCTTAATGCTTCTACCTTCTCAGGTGGTGCGGGTGACTTCACAGCAATCGTAGCCAGTCTTGAGCAGGTGTCACTAAGCGTAGAATCGGTTGGTAGCGATGACGCAGGCGAACCTACCTCTGAGAGCGCGGATGCAATTCAATTTGCAGACACTCGTGAACGCTCTGCGATTGACAACTTTTTTATTACCGTAGGCGATACCGATAAAGACGGTATTCCTGACGCATGTGATCTGGACAGCGACAACGACGGCATCAGTGATTTATATGAAAGCGGGGATGCAGCCGGTATAGCGCTTGATGCAGACGGCAATGGCACGATAGATTTGACCGAAGGTGTCGACAGCGACGGCGACGGCCTGATGGATGTATTTGAAGACGGTAATCTGGCAATCAATGCCGGAACAACTCCGGTTGATTCGGACAGCTACACTACTAACTCCAATAGTATTACCACTGAGTACACTGACGGCATTCCGGATTATCTGGACTTGGACAGTGACAATGACGGCATTGCAGACACCATTGAAGCCCGGTCAACGGCTGGCTATGTTGCCAATGACACTGATGTCTCAAACGACGATACCGATGGCGACGGAATCATCGACCTGTTTGATACCAATGCCGGGTCAGCCGACGAGTTCGGTGGAACGGCAAGCCATCTATTGATACCAGAGGACACTGACGGTGATCTAATTCCTGATTTCCTCGACTACGACAGTGATAACGACACCATTCCTGATAGTTCAGAAAGCGGACTAACGATCACCCATTCCGATACAGACAACAACGGAATTGATGATGCCACTGGCGTTACCTACCAGAATCCTGATGGCATTGTTAGCGATCCGCAGAATGATTTGGGTAATGAGGCCGGTGATACTGCGGAAGTGGGTTATCGTGAGATAACGGACACCGATGGGGACGGTACCGCGGATCGTCTGGACCTGGATAAGGACAATGACGGCATTCTTGATACCAACGAAGGGTTGGTTTATCTGACCCCGACGTTCGTTGCGACCGATGCTATACCGTTTGGTTCCACGCTTATAGATCCTGCGGCGACCGTTGACGGGTTAATTAATAATGTCGATGGTGCGGGCACCAACGGGTTTCTGTTTGACACCACCACATCGGTTCCTAACCCCACTTTTGAATATTCCATTACCGTACCGGCCGGGCACACTGCTTTTGCATTTGAATTGTTCGGATTCGTCGGTGGCGCAGCTACTGAGCAATTGAACAATTATGATCTCGAAATTATAGATGGGACGAACGCGTCGATCCACAATTCAACTTCAATGGTCAATGCGCACCTGCCAAATGGAACACCTGTCCGGAATGAAGGGTTCTTGTTGGGACAAGGCACCTATACCGTCATCATGACGGCTCGTGACCCGGCATTTGTCGCTACCGAATTCTCAGAAGTCCGCTTTGTTATGAGCCGTGACACCGACAATGACGGTGTTGCTGACCACTGTGATCTTGACAGTGATAATGATGGCATCAGCGATCTATATGAAAGTGGAGATGTTGCAGGAAGAACATTGGATGCCAACGGTGATGGCACGATAGATTTGACCGAAGGCGTGGACAGCGACGGCGACGGTCTGATGGATGTATTTGAAGACGGTAATCTTGCAACCGATGCCGGTACAACACCCGTCAATAGTGATACTGACAGCACACCTGATTACCTGGACCTTGACAGTGACGACGATGGAATTGCCGATACAATAGAGGCCCGTCCAACCGCTGGCTATGCTGCTAACGATGGAGATGTCACTAACAACGATGCGGATGGCGACGGTGTTATCGATATCTTTGATTCGAACGACGGCACTACCGGGGATTTTGGTGGGACACACGCCAATTTCAACGTGCCGAATAATCACGATGGCGATAGCCTTCCGGACTATCTGGATACCGACAGTGACAATGATGGCAAGCTCGATAGTGCGGAGTCTGGTTTAGGAACGGCTACAGATGCGAACTACGCTGACCCTGACGGTAGCGTGTCAACTACCTTTATAAGCCTGGATGACGAAGCAGGGGGCAATAGTGAAACTGGATTCCGTGAAGTAGACAAAGATGGTGATAACGTTTCTGACGAAGTAGACCTGGACGATGATAATGACGGTATCCTTGATACTGTTGAGGGATTGCAGGTTGTTGAAGTAGAAGATTTCGACACCCCGACAAATACCATCACCGGTCCGGATAGCTTTAATTCAGCCTACCCTGTTGGCACAAGTCAGGTTGAAAATTCAAAGTTAACAGCAGGCTATTTTCAGGGCCCGGAATCCCATGCAGGCGTTAACTTTGCAGGGCCGGCACAGGGTGTCGGCTACGCCGGGCTTCACAGTAATAGCTCTGCGGGAATGCCACAAGAAGTAGTCAAGGTACTGTTAGATTCCAATGAGGAAATTTCAGTTGGTGACGAAGTGCAGTTTGAGTTTCTAGCCCTGAAAGCAGATTACAGCACGTGGGTTGGAGGAGCGGGAAGGCTTGATGCAAATGGTTACTTCGACATCTTTGGAATAGAAAGCGGTTCTTCACCCACTCTAGACGATACCTCACAAGCTAGCAGTGCAACCATTGCGGCCATACCGGAAGTCGACTTGTTGGGTACCAGTGGTGTGATTTCATCGACAACTGATTGGAGTACAGAGCAATTCACATTAACCGCGACGAGAAGTTACGATAGGCTTCTTTTTGTTCCCCGGTCCGTCATTGCATCCAACGCTTCTTATCTGTTGATCGACGACGTCAGATACACGACGACTGCCGATTCTGATAATGATGGTGTACCTAACCATTGTGATCTTGACAGCGATAACGACGGTATCAGTGATCTCTATGAATCAGGCGATGCCGCCGGGATAGCGCTCGATGCCAACGGTAATGGCACGCTGGAGCTGACCGAAGCGGCCGACAGTGACGGCGACGGCCTGATGGATGTCTATGAAGACGGTAACTTGAATGCCGATTCAGGCACTGTTCCGGTCGATACCGACTTGGACGGCATCACTGACCAGCTAGATCTGGACAGCGACAACGACTTAATTGCGGACATGGTGGAAGCCCGTTCTTCGGCAGGCTATGTGGCCAACGATGGCGATGTTACTAATGATGATACTGATGGTGACGGCATCATTGACCTGTTCGACACTAACGCCGGATCTGCTAATGAGTTTGGTGGAACAGCAAGTCACTTGAACGCACCGGAGAATACCGATGGCGATGTGGTTGCCGACTTCCGTGATGCCGATAGCGATGCAGATGGCGTTTCTGACGCAACAGAGAGTGGCATGTCAGCTTTGGCTTCAGGAGCGGATCTTAACGACGACGGCATTGACGATGGCATTGCGCCGTCCGGCTACCAGGATCCTGATGGGGTCGTTAATACCACGATGGCAGATCTGGAAAACAACACCGACAATAATGCATCGGATGTTGACTTCCGCAGTACCAATGATAAAGACGGCGATGGCGTTGCCGACCACGCTGACCTCGACGATGACAACGATGGGATCATCGACTCTCTGGAACAAATAGCATTTATTGAAGATTTCGGGTCTGGTGCAGTACCTGTCGATGTGTCGGGACTTGCGGGTGGCGTGACATCAGGATTTCTCTTTGACGGCGATGGTGCGGTTAATGACAACAGTTACGCCATTCAGAACAACGACAACAATCCATTCAGTGTATGGAGTGGTCTCGGAGACAACTCGAGTGATCCCGATGGTAGAATGATGGTCATCAATGCAGGCGATACGCTGGATGATTTCTACGTACAACAAATCGATGTCGCTCCCAATTCAGACGTAGAAGTCAGTTTTGATGTGCGTGACTTATTGTTGGCTACTGATACGGGACGAGCGCCTCCAAACGTGGGGGTTGAGATTCGTGACTTGAGCGGAAACGTTCTGGCGAGTAATTCAACTGGATTTACCATTCCGCGTGACGAGATGTGGCACACCTACACAATGACACTGAATGTCGGAGCCAACTCGGAAGTCGTGCTGGCGATGGTTAATTTTGGAGCAGGTACCAGTGGCAACGATTTGGCAATTGATAACATCAGTGTCGGCGGAATCGACACGGATGGCGATGGGGTTTCTGACCATTGTGATCTTGACAGCGACAACGACGGTATCAGTGATCTCTATGAAAGCGGGGATGTAGCGGGTAGAGCGCTGGATGCTAACGGTGATGGCACTATTGATCTGACCGAAGGCGTGGACAGCGACGGCGATGGCCTGATGGATGTGTTTGAAGACGGTAATCTTGCAACCGATGCCGGTACAACACCCGTCAATAGTGATACTGACAGCACACCTGATTACCTGGACCTTGACAGTGACGACGATGGAATTGCCGATACAATAGAGGCCCGTCCAACCGCTGGCTATGCTGCTAACGATGGAGATGTCACTAACAACGATGCCGACGGCGACGGTGTTATCGATATCTTTGATTCGAACGATGGCACCACCGGGGATTTTGGCGGAACACACGCCAATTTCAATGCACCCAATAATCATGATGGCGATAGCCTTCCGGATTATCTTGATACAGACAGTGACGGTGACACTAAACTTGATAGTGTGGAGTCCGGGTTGGGGACGCCCACAGATGCGACCTACGCCGACCCTGATGGCAGTGTCACTACTACATCGACTGGACTGGACAACGAAAACAGTGATCTGACTGAGATTGGCTTTAGAGAGATTAATACGCCACCGGATGCCGTAGATGAAACGGTATCCACCGGATTCGAGACGCCGATTGTTATTGATCCACTCTCTAACGACACGGATGCCGATGGCGACGCACTAACGATCACGCAAATTAATGGTGTGACCCTGACACCAGGTGTTGCGCAGACCATACCGGTGACCAACGGCACAGTGAATGTCGCTCCGGACGGAACTATTACGCTAACACCGGATGCCGGGTATTCAGGTAATGTGGATGTGCCATACACCATTGAGGATCCTGATGGTGCAACTGATACCGCCACACACACCGTTGAAGTAGCGAATGCGCCGCCGGTAATGGTAGATCCTGATCCGACAACGGGCACGCCATCGATAGATCCGTTAGATCCAGAGAATATACTGGTGCCAGCGGTCGATGGAACACCGGTAACAATCGATCTTGATGATTACCTGAATGACCCGAATGGAGATCCGTTAACAATCACACCGGGGACATTGCCACCAGGGGCGACGTTCGATCCTTCTACTAATGAAGTCACGTTTACCCCGACAGTAGATAACACTGGTGATACAGTTATCCCGTTTACGGTAACCGACAGCAACGGCGGTACGATCACACCGACAGTCACCATCCAGCCGGTGAACCCGGTACCGGATGCGGTAGATGAAACAGTAGCGACTGGATTTGAAACGCCGATCATCATCAATCCGTTAGCCAATGATACAGATGCTGATGGGGATCCATTAACGATCACCGAGATCAATGGTGTCACACTAACACCGGGTGTGGCGCAGACTATCGCAGTGCCAAACGGCACAGTGACAGTCGCCACCGATGGCACGATTACCGTGACACCGGATAATGGTTACTCGGGTGATGTGGATGTACCTTATACCATCGTTGATCAGGATGGTGACACCGATACTGCAACACATACTGTCACAGTAGCGAATGCACCACCGGTCATGGCAGATCCTGATCCGACAACGGGCACGCCATCGATAGATCCGTTAGATCCAGAGACTATACTGGTACCAGCGGTAGATGGCACACCGGTAACAATCGATCTTGATGATTACA
>JAVCKV010005310.1:0-26853 GCA_032274145.1 Herpochondria borealis | reverse complement strand
ATTGATGGTGAGGATGGTGCGTCCTGCTCCGTCGGTGATTTGGACGGAGGTTTCTCCGGCTGGGTTGGTGGCTGCTGCTGCGTAGCCGGTGACATTGGTTCCAAATGGATTGTAACCGTATCTCGCTGTCAGTGCTGCGAGCTGGGTGGCGTAGTCTGCATCAATACCGACTCCGTCTGTGAGGTCATCATCATAGGTATAGGTGGTGGTGAGTCCGGCTGCGGATGGGATTCCGTCTAGTCCTGCGATAGGGATGCCTGCGGTGTCTCCTAGGGAGATGCGGGCGTCATCGTCTACGTTGCCGAGTGGCGTGAGCCAGATGGTGCTGTGGGTTGGGCGGCCGCGGCCGTCGAAACGGGTGGTGGTTTCACGGAGGGTGTCTGCATTTACTGGGTCGTGCCAGTTGCCTGCGGGGTTGTTGCTCACTGTGGCGGTGTGCGTTGTTTGTCCTTTGTAGTCGGTATTGTATATGGTGACTGAGGAGCCGTCGCGCTGGATGGTGGCTTGGAGGCGTCCGCAGCAGATGTGCCAGAGTTGCTTGGTGCTATAGGCTTGCCCTCCGTTAACTCCAGCCGCAGTGCCTCGGAAGTCTGTGTGCTCGTCATTTCTGCCGTCTAGGTAGTAGGTCCAGCTCTGGGTTTGCTCATCTGCAGCGCTGCCTACGGCGGTGGTATGGGTGGCTCGCATGTTGCGACCATTGTATGTGTAGGTGTCTTTACCTACTCCTGTGAGATTAGCTACGGTTCCTTCGGTGAAGTGGCGTGGGCTTCTGGTTTCTACTACGTTTGAGTTGTCATTGTAGTCTTGCTCGGTGCGGATTTCTGATGTGGTGCCTACTGCGGCTATGGTGAGGGTGGTGCGGCCGAGTTCGTCGTATTCTGTCCAGCTGCTGTTGCCTCTGGCATCTGTGGCAATGAGGCGCTGTCCTGCTGCATCATAGATGGCGTCTGTGATGAGGTAGGCGGCGTTTCCTGTGAGGTCTCTGCTGAGGTTTTGTAGGAAGAGGTCTCGTGGGCAGGTGTAGGTGACTTGGTGGGTGCGCTTGTCGCTGTCTGGGTTGGTTTCTAGGACGTTTCCTGCTAGGTCTGTGAGGGTGTAGTTATGCTCATCACTGCTCTGGCTGCAACCGGCGATGATGGCGGGTGCGGCGAGCGCTCCGGCAACGGTCTCGGTGACGGTGCGGGTGCGGCTGTCATTTTGATCATAGAGGTAGTAGGTCTTTCTTCCGTATGGATCTGTGGTGGCGCGGGTGCGGCCGAGTTGGTCGTATTCTGTGCTGCTTGTTAGTGATGTGGTTGCCGTGGCATGGACGGTGGTGGTGAGTAGGCGGTTCTGGTGGTCGTGTGTGTATTCGGTTTTTTCGCCGTTGATGGTGCTGCTTGTTTTGAGTTTAGTTCCTGCGAGGTAGGTGTAGACTGCGGTGGATGGATCTGTGGTGTTAGACGCGGTGATGGTCTGGGTGATCCGGTCTGCATTGTCATAGCTATAGCTAGTTTCTATGCCGTTGCGGTCAGTTGATTTGATCACTAGGTTGGCGCTAAGACCCGTGCCGTAGGTGACTGTTTCTGTGGAGGTGTCGCTGTAGGTGGTGGTGACTAGGCGGGAACGTGCATCATAGCTATAGGTGACTAGGCGACCGAGTGGGTCTGTGCTAGTGCTGATGCGGCCTGCGCTGTCCCATGTGAAGACTGTTTCTGGGCGTGCACCTCCTGCGGTGTCGGCGGACTGGATAGTCTTGGTCGGGAAGTTGTTCGCATCGTATTCGTAGCGGGTGTTATGGAGTTCAGGGAAGTTTGCGTCATAGAGTGAGTCACGGTGCTCGGTGACGAGTCCTTGAGCATTGAATAGACGGGTCTCTGAGGTTTCTGAGGTGCTGCCGAAACCACGGGTTGTCTTGGTGGTATTTCCTGTGAGGTCGAATTCATACTTGCTGATGCGTCCGAGGCGATCTGTGCTAAGTGCGGGGGTGTTAAATGGGTTGTAGGCTGTGTTTCTGCTGGTGCCATCAACTGCGTTAACACGAGTGGCGCTTAGGCTGATCGGGTTACGTGTGGGGGTGACTACTTGTCTACCGAAGGCATCAGTCTTCACAGCTTCGCGCCATTTTGTGTCGTTAGTATACGTGTAGCGTGGCTGCTGGGTCAGGGTGTTTAGGTCAACGCTGAAGAAGTTGGTCTGGAGTTGTGATCCATTGGTAATTTCACTGTATGCTGCGAGTCCTCGGTTGCTTCCTTGGATGTCGACTACGAATGCTTTTTCACCACCTTCATAGACAACACGCTCTCCTGAGGAAGTGGTTCGGTTTCCATAGACCATCTCCCCTGCTCCGTTCTCAACCATACGGGTAAGACTGTAGACGGTGCTGACTGCTAATCCATCCGCATCAAACCCTTGATAGGTGGTGATGTAGACTGTTTTACGGCGTTTTCCTTGCTCCCCAGCGGCTTCAAACATCTCTAGCTCATAAAGGCCTGTAGCTGCGTTAAGCGTCCAATTATTGGTGGTTATTGTTCCATCCGGGTGGTTTACTTCGCTGAGTACTGTGTTGTATAGAGATCCTAGGTATTGGTAGCTGTAGGTGGTGAACTGTCCGTCTGGGTGGGTGATTTTTGTGACGACATATTTGTTACGCTCTAGGGTGTATTCAAAATTAAGTTCACGTCCGTAGGGATCTGTGATTTTAGTGCGGCGGAAATATTCGCTGATGGTAGAGACATTGGTTCCATGAGCCGGATGAGCGTCAACATAATCGACACTGGTAGTATTCCCATTACGGTCTACGAATGCGATCGGGCGGCCGAGTGCTTTATTCCCTGTTCGGATGATTTCAAAATGCATGGTGCTACCATCTGCCTTAAGGAAAACTCCTGTGTGGGCAAGTGAACGGCTGGTTCTAGACGTTATAGGATTCCCCATTACGTCGAAGAGAGTAACCCCGTATGCCGCAGTGGCGGTACGAACTGGAGCCCAGTTCTGACGACTATGGTGGTAATACAGAACCGTTGAAGCGTTGACACTTCCTGGCAGGTGAAGACCTAAAGCACCTGCTGCTGAGCTCTCATCCCAGCTCAAACTTACATCGTAGCCAACCATTGATGAAACGTTGCCAAATGAGGAAACCCCATGATGATTAGTACGACTTCTCAAGTAACGATGCACTTGCACTGAGTGCAATTGCGTGGTGACACCGGTGTTTCCACCACATGGAGCACAACCAGCTGAACTTCCAGGCAACTTAAAATCATACGCCCAAGCGTGGTAATCCATCCGTCCATTATGCACGGATGAATAAGAAACGGATGTAACACCGTCTTCCTCTTCACAGGGTCCTTTATCATTTGTATGACTGTTATTTACGCAGGTTGGACTATCTGCGGGGACTACAAGCGTCATGCTAGCCCCCATCGCTGAGAAGCCTAAAAACGTAGTAAGAGATAGAAGTTTTGATGATGAAATGAGTTTCATGATAAGTTGGTAAATTGATATTTAACTGGTAAAAAGATGATTGAATAAAATTGAGCAGAAATTACTTTCTTAGAGGGATAGGCTTTTTAGGGATATTAGGAGCTCGGAGGAGGGCTTTATGCGGCTTTGGCAGCCCATCAAGAATGGCTAGACTGGGAGCCACAACTTCGATCTGAAGCTGCTGAGTTTCTATGGCGACTTGAGAATGCATAGCTACATAGCAAGTGCCCACGGATTCTCCTATGCTGATCCAGGTAGTCCTAGCGATGCCGTTCTTATCCGTTTCAAGCTCAGTGAGAGGAAGCCCATTGGCAAAGGTGCCGCCGGTAGTGGCGACTAGATAAATTTTCTCACCTGGCTTACTTTTCAAAACAAGTGGAATAGGTAGCTGAATCAAGGTGAAAATGCTGCTTCCCCCGACGACTTCAACTGGCTGCGCTTTACGACGATCTCCAAATGTCATGTTCTGCATCGCTGTTTCAATCCGAGCCATTTCAGCAATTTGCTTCTTATCAAACTTACGAGGCGTGAATTTAGGGTGGCCTGCTGGAAGCAGGTATTGTCCGACTGATTTTAGAGCTCCTAGAATTTTAGCTTCTATTGAAGGTCGATTCCTATCATCTGGAGTGAGCTTATTCAGTGTGGTGATGTCTGACTGAATCGCCAACACATCAGACTGAATCTTATCCCAAGTAGCTACAAGATCCGCATTAGGTTTGATCTCGCCAGAGGCTACTTTTTTAAGATGTTGGGCCTGGCGCTCATGTAGCAGCTTAATACGCTCAGTGATTATGTTAGATTTAGTCTTGTCATCCTTAGCTTTGGTTTTCGAATGGAATTCTGCATGATCTTCGATAGCCTCTTTATTCGTAGGAACTTGCTTAGTGGGGACCTGTTTTTTGGCCTCATCGAGAGGGCTCTGTGCATTCGCCAGCAGGGCAGAACCGCAGATGCTCATGACCAAAGGGTATAGCTTCATTGAAGATGTTAGAGATTTTGCAATTAATGACATAGTATATATAAGTAACGACACGTAATAATATTGATAAAATAGATATCTATTGAAATCTAATAATTTAACAAGAAAAAATATTAATATGTTCATTTTTTTAGAAACCCAATCTAAGAAAGATAAATTCACATTATCATATGACTCAATAGATATCACTACATAAGCTTACACATTAGTTTGAAAACACACAATCACAGCTGAAGTAACAATTATTTTTCTACCGCTATGGTTAAATGAAATGCATCGATAATTTTTCGACTAGATAGTGCCTCATAGCTAAAAATCTCAGCTGTCTTGAAAAAACTATTCATGCGCTCCTCAAGTTTGTAAAAATTTCCGTTATAGAGACATGGCTTCCCACTCTAGCAGCTGATGGACTGACCTTAGAAGCTTGCATCATTCATCTATTCAATCTTAACACCTGAGATAATTCCTTGGGGGCACATGAGGTCAACCCGCTTAGACCATAAACTAAAAAAGACCCCAGAATTTCTTCTGGGGTCTGCTATTAAATATTAGGAGTAGTAGGTTATCAGATACTACATTTTACCTTGGTTACCACCCTGTGTGAAATCATCAGCTGGGGCTGGTTTAGCTTGTTTGGTTTTACATCCTGGTGCCTTTTTTCCAGATAGAGGACATGTGCCTTTAGCTTTGTTATCGTATTTATCGCATCCTTTGGTGCAGCCTTTTTTACAACCTGACTTGTTACAGCCTTTCTTACAGCAATCTTTCTGGCATCCTCTTGCGCAGCTCTTCTTACAAGATGACTTGTCACAGCTTTTCTTGCAGCAATCTTTCTCGCAGCCTTTTGCACAGCTTTTCTTGCATGATGACTTGGCTTTATCGCAACCTTTGTCACAGCCTTTTTTACAACCTGACTTATCGCAGCCTTTAGAACCTTTGGTGCAGCTCTTAGAATATCCTTTTTTGCAACCGCCACACATGATCTCCTTAATTGGGCAAGGCGCTTTAAGAACCATTTTGACACCTTTTTTGCTCTTACGCATTTCTGCATAGTAACCATTTTTCGATTCTGTGAGGTGATCCATGATCTTTACCATCATGTCATTTGATAAGCACTTTTTGCCTATCTTTTTATATTTCGCTTCTTTTACTTGTCTGAGCTCTAGACAAGCTTGTCTAGAGATATAGCCGAATGCGTTCCCTTTTGCAGATCCGCCTGAGATAGCTTTAAAGTCTGTATCAGAAGCTAGTTTAGCTCCATCACCACGGCACTCAGAGAGAAATTCTGGACTAGTTGCCACCCAGAGGACATCGTTTTTAGTATCCACGAGCATCACTGCTTTCATGCCTTTTCTCTGTCTGCGAGGAGTCATGAGCAAGGTTCCATCGTCCTGCTTTTCCATTTTCATCATGAAACCAGCCATTCCGCCGACATGCTTCCACATCTGGTTAGCGCCTTCCATTCTCATGGCGCCATGAACCTTAGGGAAAGTGTATTCTGGATAGGTTGGGCATACTTCACGCTTGGTCTCATCTAGCTTTACTACAAGACTAGTCTTAGAAGAGAATTGATTCAGCATGTCTTCCATTGTTCCTCCAGCCGGTAGCTTTCGTGACAAAAATTCAGTCATGCGCTCACACTTGGGAACATTCTTCATACTAGACATGAGCTGTCTCGTATCGACATTCCATTCCATCACCATATCGCTACCCGATGGTGCGAAGTTGACAGCCTGGTAGGTGCTATTCTTTTTCCCCATCATGGAGAAAATACCTTTTTTGCTACCATTGTTCTGGAGATACATTTTGCTCACCCAGTGATCACCCTCAAACTTTGCACTACGGCCATAGGCAACCAGCTTATCCATTCCGAAATCCTTGAGAACAGCAGTGAAGTCCATGTCTGCCGGCACGCATGATTTCTTACCATTCTTAGCTGAGGTCTGAACCCAGTCATTGGCAAGTGCTGCTATTTTACTGAGGTCACCCTCAATGTTATTAGCCATAAAGAACTGGCCGTCCATATCGAGATTCTTAGTGACATCTTTCATGTCAACCTTACCGGAGGTTTGCGCAGTTGCTACCCATGGGGTGGCGGCAATTACGGTAGAGAGTAATAATGATTTTAGTTTCATAGTAGGTGGTTTATTGAGTTACAGTCATCATTAGATAAGAAAAACCAGTAGGTTACAAGGAAATCTCACTATTTTCATTTCTTTACTCTAGCCTGTTTTTCTAGCCTAGATAGGGCCATTCTAATCATAATTAGCCATTCAGAAACATCTCATTTATACCATTAGCTGACTAGGGGAAACCGATGGACAAAATACTTCGCTCTGATTAAAATACCTCTATGGGAATTTTTTCAAAACTATTTGGAGGACAGGAGGGTCAAATTGAGAGCCATTCTCAAATTGAGGCTCTGGAAACAGATTCAGATGAGGAAATGCCAGAGAATGTATCTCTACTTGACGCTGAGCAAAAAAAGCATTTTGCTGATTGGGAGGGACACGCTCCAGATTTCTTATCTGACCATGGGGTGGATCTAGTTGAGGATGAACTTGGATGTTATGATGAGGCGTTTAAGCGTTGGCATAAGAACGGGGATATTGAAACTGAGCGAAGCATGGTCATCTCCTGCCTTGGTAGCTACTTCGGAGAAAAACTAATTCGAGATTTTAACATGAATTGGGTTATTGTTAAAGATAAGGCAGGTGAGGATTTTGGCGTAAGACACTCGAAATTAGAGCTGATACTGTTCCCCTTTGATTCAGTCATGAAGAGAATAGAGTCTGGTGAAGACGGCTTTATGACTGCTATTTATCAAGCTGTGGAAGAGAGGCTGAATGAGGGCGATATAGCGTCTCGGTAAAGCAAGGATTTACAGATCTCGACATATGCACACGCTCGCTATATAATAGACTTACTCCATAGGAGTTACGCAATTAAGATAGATAGCTTTTGGATTACAGCAATGTGCTGCGGGAGTAGAGGGAGACGACAGTCACGCCTCTTGCCTCGATGGCCGCTCTACCGCCTTCTTCTCTGTCCACTAGGATTAGGGCAAATTTAACTTTCCCACCGGCCCGCTCGATGGCTTCTATTGCCTGGATAGTAGATCCTCCAGTAGTGATGACATCATCAACCACGATAACTTCGTCGCCTTCTTTAAAATTTCCTTCTATCTGCTTACCGCGTCCGTGCCCCTTAGGCTCTTTACGGATATTGAAGACCTGAATCATCTCGTCTGGGTGCTCCATTGCAGAGGTCATTCCAACTGCGAGTGAGATGGGATCTGCTCCCATGGTCATGCCGCCAATGGCATCTATCTCTAGCCCCTCAGACTGGATTCTCTCACGTACTGTCGCCCAGCCTAGCTTGCCTATCAATCTCGCTCCCACAGGATCGAGCGCTGTGACTCTACAGTCTATGTAAAGGTCTGATGTCTTGCCAGATGCGAGGGTGAACTCCCCTGTTCTAACAGATTTCTCTAACAACATTTTCTTTAGCTGATCATACGTTTCTGACATGCATGCAGACTCACAGCAGAGCGGATGAATGTAAATGAAAAATCCCAGAATCCGCTACAACAGAAACTAGGATTTTGAAAATGATAAATGATGAAAGCTCTATGGCTGTGGTAAGATCACCGACTTAGAGTAGTGGTGTCCATATTCCTTAAGGTATCGTGATAGCTCCTCTGGTGACCCGATGTCCTTATTCTTAAGACCATTCATGCCGCCGTCTGAGAGGACGAGAATACTCACATCCGCACCGGCCAGTCTCGGAGAACTTGCTCCTGCGGGAAGGACCAAAGGATTACCATCTACGGTGATTTGATTTCCTTTAATGCTGAGACTATTGTTATCAGCTTCACCAACTTGTATCACAGCTCTGCTATACCCCTTTACTCCGCCTGGAAGCGTGTATTCAAAATTGAAACTGAGAGTAAAATCAAAGATATTCTCTGCTAAGTAATTCTTACCCTCGACTATTCCATCGGAAGTATAATCTCTGGTTGGTCTTTTAGACATATCTCTACCGACCCAAGCGGTATCTTCCAAATCCTCACTAGCAATGGAATAGACAGGTGGATCAGTAACCGGCATTTTCTTATTCGCTAAGGCATGGTGGAAAGTATAATCAGGATCAACGAGATCTCTGTAGAGAGCAAATACAGGTTTTAAATCGCTACCAGAACCTCCAATTAGGTCTTGGTGAATCAATCTGTATCTGACCATCGAAATATCTCCGCCAAAATCTACGTTTTCCTTATTGATCTGTCCATTGTATCTGTCGGTCACTGCGGAGAAAAAACTGATCTCAATAGGATTAACTAACTGCTTTTCTTGAGCACTACCTGGTCCATCAGTTGGCCCTTTCTCATCTGCCGTCATGCCGTCAGACTCTTGGATAAGAACCCATTCATATTCATTTCCTGTGCGAATCACTATACCTTCTAGATCCTTGCCTATGGCATCAAACACTTCTTGGGCTACTCTGGATGATCTGGCTTTAGCTGAAGTTTTCTGCCAAGCTCCTACAGCCATCTTAGTCATACCCATGAGGAGACCTACGATGACGAGGGTGATGGTCATAGAGATAAGCAACTCTACGAGCGTGAATCCTTTCTGCCCTGCTAGCTTTTGCTGTTTGGTTTTTTTTATTTCAAATTTCATCTTATTTAAATGGTTCAAATTGGTGTGAATCTATCGACGAACTGCCATGTTTACCTCTGTAACAGCATTACCTATGCTACTAAAATCCCAGTTGTCGCTATTTATGAAGTTTAGCTTGTTGGCGCTGAGCTTAAAGAACTCTGCCCTAAATGCGATTACCGCTTTGGGATAATCTTCCGCATTTAGCTTTACACTAGGGTTATCTGGGTCCGTTATACCAGATTTAAGTACTAGCGCTGCCCCAGACTGATTATTACTCCAGGCACTGAGAATAAGCTGATCGGGTGTAGAATCTGGATCTTTTACTAGCTGCGTCATTCTTACCACGAATACTGGGCCATCTACTTCTGCGAGCTCTCTGTCTAGAGTACTGCTTTTATCGATTGTTCTCACTGCAGTTTGAATAATATAGTCGCGCCCTTGAACTCCATCTCTTTCTGTGTAGGGCGGCAAAATTCCGTCATTCCCAGCTACACCCGTATCTGTATCAGTAGGTAACGCTTTATATTGATACATCAATACAGCTGTCCCCTTTTCATGAGAGGCCGCTATCATCTTAATCGCTTTATCGAATGAGTTGCTATAGTCACTAGTTTCAGAAGAGCGGAGAATACTCATTTCATTAGAGAGTGTGTCTTTCATTCTATTAGCATCCTTTGTGCTCAGAGCGCGCTGGATATTCTTCTGAGCGGGTCCAAAGACTCCTAGAAAAGTAGTTAGCAACAGAGTGACCACCCCCATAGCAATAGCTACTTCTACGATAGAGAATCCCTTGCGTGATTTGATTCGGTGATTTCGGAGAGAATGATCTTCGGTTTGTGAGAAAGTGATTGATTTCATAATTTTATCTTAAAAGGGATTACTTTTTTATTTCTGTTTATCTATGCTGCTAGTCTTAAAATTCTGCATCAGCAGTTCCACCAAGAATTTGTTTTGGACTACGGAACATAGCCTTTCTGCCATTCGCCCAAATCTTGAATCCTCCTATATCTCGCTTAGCGCTACTATCAGGATCAGGAAGGCTCTCACCAGGTCTTAGCTTACCAGCCTGAACGACAAACTGCCCATCTTCCACAGGCTCATCATTATTATCTATAAGAGCACCTTCTGAGTTGAATTGATAAATATAGCAGTTCTTACCAGTCGTGCTTCCTGGAAAGATTGCAGTTTCAGATGCATCTGCTGATTTATTACTTAAGCTAGCATTGAAGAAAGTATTACTTGGTAAGATCGTAGGTCTAGAAACTAGTCTCCATTCAGTTACATCCTCCATCTTTTCTGCTGGCTCACCATTTGCTTGTCTACCTGTAGCCACACCCATCATTCTGAGGTAACGGTCACGAGCATCGGCTTTGTCCTTAGTATCAAAATGTGCATAGATCACTACTCTAGTCGGCGCGCCAGAGGACTTCGCAACTTGTCGCGCCTGAGCGAAGATACTATCTGCAAGAGGCACTGCAGTGCTCACTCCTTTAGATGACGCCATGCTTTTAATGGCACTCACTCCAAGTCCGAGTAATGTAGCAATGATCGCCATAACAACTAGCACTTCTACTAGTGTGAAACCTTTGCTCTTTCTCGACTTACTTCGTGAGAGCACGGGCACTCTTTTATCTATCAGAGACTGTTTTCTTAGAGTATGTGGGTTGGATAAATACATATTTTTATAGATTTTGTGATTTGCTCTAATACTAGTGGATTTAGGTACTACTAAAAGTTATATTTTTTAAATTACTCAATTCTAAGAAAGAATCAAGCTAAAATGTAAATACAAAGTAACCTCATTCCTGATAAATTACTTATTTCCCTACAATTATAGAAAAAAACTGAATAAATACCTACTATTAGGGAGTCATATCGGCAGAACAACAAATTTATACACTATGAGAATACAAAGAATATTTAGTAAATTTAATCTCCGCACCATCACAGCAGCGACCTGCATCTCGCTCGTCAGCTCATGCGCCTATGATGCCTACCCTCCTTCATCCTATGGTGGTGGCGGTCCACATTCACCTTATGGAAATGGCTCATCTTACGGAAACTCTCGCACGGTATCAGATCCTACTATCCCACTGATTCTAGGAGCATCGGCCATAGGAGCCATCGCATACTATGGTAAGAAAAACCATGATCGCCGCCATCGCTCAAACCATTACTCTCACAGAGATCACTACAACCATCGTAGCGATAATCACTACAATCATCGCCGTAATAATCACTACAATCACAGAAACCACAACGTGCACCATGATAGCCGCAACAATCACACCAGCAGCTACCATAGAAACAACCACACCATCAACACTAGCCACAATAATTATAACAGAACTCCTGTGCACCGTAATACCCGAAATGACTACCGCAACAGCGCCCGCAAAGCACTAGAAAGAAAGCGTAACTCACAGCGCAGCAGACCACAGACCAGCCGCTCGGATCGATTAAAGGTAGTCTCTACTGGTGGATCACGCAGCAACCGCGTCACCCGTAGCAGAGTCAGCACAAAGCCCCTGAGATAAAGTTAAACAGCGTGAAACTGCACACTGGTAGGGTTTGATTCAACAAATCCTACCGTTTTCTTACCATTACCTATGCGTGAAAAATGGCACATCGCTAACTACAGGTAAGTTTTTCACAAATGAGAAAATCCTCCCCTCCCTACACTCAAACCTTGACTAAGCTCCCGCTCCTGCGTTCACTCCGTGGACATTAACTGAACCATTTATCTATAGTGAACGCACACCAAATATACCAAGCCGCAGATCCAGCACTTATCACAGACCTCTTCACATGGCTCCGCGCCGAGGAGAAAGATCTCTACAAGAACACCGTGGCCTCACTGGCGCAAGACCGCAAGCTCCGCCCAGTCTTCATCCAGAAAAAGTCACTTCCAGACCAGTATAAATGGCTGCACAAAACACTCAAACTCAAGTCTACAGACATGATGGGCGAGCACCTCTTCCAGCTCTTCTTCATGAAGGGAAATGAGGACCTCCTCGTAACCTTCTGTGATGCAATGGGCATCGAACACGATGGCAAAGGCTCAGTAGAAGGAGAGCTCCCAGAAAAGCTAGATGCCGATAAAGCGAAAGCCGCGGTCGATGCTCTGTTAGAGAAATTTGACACCAAGTTAGTCACTGCTTATCTCTACGTATTCAACCTCCAGACCGAAGGCGGATGGGACTCCATCACTGCTATTCTTGAGTCTGATGATCGTCTGAAGCTCGCTTAATTCCCCACTCTAACAGACCACTAAAATGGACACTACATTTGGCGCACGCGACTCTAAGAAAGACATCGAAGAGCTACCCGTATTTGCCCCTAAGTTTGACTCCGATGGACTCATCCCAGCACTCGCTATGGATGCTGTGACCAAGGAGCCACTCATGCTCGCCTACATGAATGAAGAGTCACTCAAAATGACCATCAAGCTCGGCGAAGCAGTTTACTACTCACGCTCACGCCAAGAAATCTGGCATAAGGGAGCCACCTCTGGCCACACCCAGAAGATAAAGCAGATCAAGACTGACTGCGACCAAGACGCGCTCATCCTATACGTAGATCAGCACGGCTCAGGAGCATGCCACACCGGAAGAAATTCATGCTTCTACCGTGAAGTAGCCGTAGGAGATGACTCATCACCCACAGCACTAAAATTCACCGAGGATCTGACTTTCAATCCCGATGACGTATACAAAAAGTAGAGGCTCACGCCTTTCTACTTTCACCTTTTTCCTTATCCAAAATGATAGATAACATTCAGAAAATCTCAGACGACGCAGTAGCTGGAATCACAGCCGCTAAGGACGAACGTAGCCTCGAAGAAGCGCGCGTAGCCTTCCTAGGGAAAAAAGGAACTCTCGCCGGCGCATCCGCAGGCATGAGAGACATCGCCAACGAGGACAAGCCAGCATTTGGCGCCGCCCTGAACCAAGCACGTACTGCCATCACATCGGCACTCGATGCCAAAACTTTAGAGCTGCAAAATCTAGCTGACCAGAAATCTGTCGCCGGCATAGACCTCACACTCCCTGCCCGTGAACTAGCCACTGGTGGACTCCATCCACTCACCATCATCAAGGACAGAGCCATCCAGATCCTACGCCGCATGGGATTCGCCCTCGCGGATGGTCCAGAAATAGAGACCGAATACCACTGTTTCGATGCGCTAAATACTCCCCTTGATCACCCAGCGCGCAACGAGAAAGACACCTTCTACTTCGATGGCGGCAAACTACTCCGCACCCACACCTCATCCGTGCAAATCCGCACGATGGAGAACTCCACTCCACCCGTGAGAATCATCGCACCCGGCTCCGCTTACCGCAGAGATGATGTGGATGCTACCCACCTACCAGTTTTCAACCAGCTCGAAGGGCTCTACGTCGATAAAGACGTGAAGTTAGGCGACCTCAAAGGCACGCTAGAATATTTCCTCCAAGCCATGTTCGGCGATGATACAGAAGTCCGCTTCCGCCCACATTTCTTCCCATTCACAGAACCAAGTTTCGAAATAGACATCAAACTCACCATCAATGGCCAAGAGCCAAAGTGGATGGAAGTAGCTGGCTGCGGCATGGTAGATCCCGCCGTCTTCAGCTCCATATCTGAACAACGAAGCGATACAGTATTTGATCCAGAAGCCGTCACAGGTTTCGCCTTCGGCATGGGCCTAGATCGCCTAGCCATGATCCAGTGGGGCATCAAAGACATCCGCGCACTCATCGAGAATGATACTAGATTCTTGAGTCAATTCGCTTAACGTTAGTCTCCCATCGCGGCATGAGCTGCTTCTAACTGTTGCCTAAGATGCACAGGTAGATCACCAAAACTCTTGATAATCTCCTCCCTCTCTTGCTTAGGTTTGGGCCTCCGTTCTAGTCCATAGAAATATGGCCTATCGGAGAGACTTAGACCCAATGTAAGGCGTGATTGATTGCCATGAATCACTTCATGAGCCATCTTGTATTGTGCACTATAACGGTCTTTATCGTAAATAACCGGACCATGCCTGTCTCCTATTTTTAAAGCCGCAGCAATAAACGGGCCGGCTTGATACAGGACAAAAAGCAGTAACGAAAAAAATGATAACCATTTCAGCCATGGATAATTTCTCATTTTTTATGGGGTGAAACTGGACGCCTCTTCGGTAAAGGAATCCTAGGTGGCGCTAATGTTTTCTTCTGAGGAGTGGCTATGTAAATTGTTTTGATACCTGCTTTACGGATCGACTGTAGCATCGATATCCCCTCTTTAACGTCTACAGCACTTGAACAGATCAGGAATATTGGTGCACTACCACTGGACTTAGCTAAACTAGAATAAGCCCTTATACTTTCCCCAAGTCCTTCAAGAGTCATCTTCTCGGTTTTATTCACCAAGTATTTTTCACCCTTCTCGCCGGCTTTCGGCAGGTTCGCTATCAGCATGGGCTCTATATCTAGTGGCTTCTCTTTCAGCTCAAGATGAAGAAGTGTTTTAACGCTAAGTATTTTCCCATCACCTAAGATCCAGAAGCAAGGCTTTGGCATCTTAGTAGACTTTCTAGGAACTATCTTTTTATAAACCTGAGCCATCGCCGCCTCAAAAGTCATCCCTTTTTTAAACTCATCATTCTTAATAGTCACTGGATTTTGGGCTCCTCCTTGAGCAGCCGTTATCTTGATACTAAAAAATAGTATAAACATGAATATTTTACTGAACATAACCTACTCTCTCATTTCAAACCTTTAGGGTCAATATTCTAACGCCTCCGATTCAGATGAGTTACTTTGTCATCTTTTAATTTTGTCGAGTGGCTCCATCTAATATAGGATCAAAAATATATGATTACGAAATCTACACGACTACTAGCCATCATCATCACATGCTGGGCAGCATGGGCGCATGCTGCAGAAAAACCTAATATTGTATTCATTCTAGCAGACGACATGAACCGCGACAGCTGGGGCGTTTACGGTAACGTCGATTGTAAAACTCCGAATATTGACAGACTGGCGGCAGAAGGCGTGCACTTTGATAAAATCTACTCATCAGTGGCCATGTGCGGCCCTTTTAGGCAGGAGCTCTATAGTGGACGCTCGCCTTGGCGCACTGGCACCCTGCCAAACCATTCTAAATCAAAACCAGAAACCAAGAGCATACCACACTACCTTAAACCACAAGGTTACCGAGTGGCGCTGGTGGGGAAATCCCATGTGGGGCCTAAGTCATCCTATCCTTTTGAATTTATTAAAGGAGTAGGAAATAAGAGCCATGATCCAAATCCTCTTCTTTTGAAAGGAGCGTTACGCTTTATCGATAATTGCTCCAAAGACAAGCAGCCGTTTTGCGTGTTCATTGCCTCTAATGATTCACATGCTCCATTTACCACTGGTGATCGCTCTGTGTATGACGCATCCAAGTTGACTATTCCACCTTACTGGCTGGACACCCCAACTCTCCGCACCAAACTGGTAAAGTACTACGCAGAGGTCGCTAACTTTGATCAGCTGGTGGGTCAAATGCGAACGAAACTGGAGCATCGTGGCTTGATGAAAAACACGATATTCATGGTTTGCAGCGAACAGGGCTCACAGCTGCCTTTTTCAAAATGGACCTGTTATGATACTGGTCTACACAGCGGTCTAGTTGCCCGATGGCCTGGGGTAATTAAACCGGGTTCCGTGGCGAAGGAGTTGATATCCACTGCGGACATCACACCCACATTGGTCGAGGCTGCTGGCGGCATCCTCAAGCCAAATGATTGTGATGGAAAGAGTTTCCTAAAAACGCTCAACGGAGAAAAACAAATACTCCACAACCATGTCTTCGGCGCATTCTCTAATTGTAACATTCTAGGCAGTCCTGAACGCATTTATCCAATCCGAACCATCAGAAACAAAAACTTTTCTCTGATCTATAACCCTAACTTCAAGAAACAGACAAGTAACCTCACGTTGGATCCAGCACTTACTATACTAAATGGTAAAGAGAACGCCCCTATAGAGACAACTATAGCTACTTCATGGGTGCAGCTATCGCAAAAAGACCCCTCACTGAAGCCAAGAGTATACAAGCTGCATCATCGACCTGAGTATGAGCTCTATCATCTGGATATTGATCCCCACGAACTAAAAAATGAGATCAGTAATCCAAAATACAGCACCATATTTGAAGCGCTAAAAAAACAGCTGAATTTCAAACTCGCCGAGCTAGGAGATGCAGACCCTATCGCTACCGAAAAGTCACTTGTAAAAAAGAAAAAGAAAAATCAGAAGTAATTCCTTATATCGAAACGGAATTAAACCCTCCATCGATCAGTATTTCTGAACCGGTGATAAAGCTCCCAGCTTTAGCAGATGCAAGTAATAAGGTAGCACCAATTAGCTCATCCGGATCCCCGAATCTACTCATCGGAGTCTTACGGATAATCTCCAAAATGTGAGCTTCGTCCAGAGCCTGCTTGTTTTCTTCCGATGGGAAGAATCCAGGGATGATGGAATTTACACGGATATCGTTATCCGCCCACTCAGACGCGAGATTTTTACTTAGATTAAGAAGGGCTGCTTTAGAGGCTGAGTAAGCGAAGGAATTTGAAAGCGGCGTCAATCCTGCGATAGAACTAACGTTAATGATCGCCCCTGGCACTCCGTGCTCTAGGAAATATTGGCCAAAGACCTGGCAAGCCTGGAAGGTAGCAGTGAGGTTGATATCGAGAATGGTCTGGAACTCTTCAGAGGGAATGTCTAAAACCGGCTTAGAGATATTTACACCAGCTCCATTGATCAAGATATCCACTTTCCCAGAACGCTCTATCACTATGTCCAACAGTGCATAAAGTGAGCCTTTCTCCATAAGATCTGTCGCTACAAAGTAAGCTTTTTCACCTGCACCACAATCGTCAGAAGATGCATGGATCGCGTCTAGACGATTCTCAGCTTTATCCTCATTTCTGCCAGCGAGAACTATTTTCACTCCAGCCTTAGCAAGGCCTATAGCCATATGGGAGCAGAGTTCGCCTGTCCCCCCGACAATTACAGCAACTTTTCCTTCTAGGTCATAAAGTTTATCAATATAGCTCATAACAAAACTATCGGTTGTGAAGGAAATTAGTCAATCGGATTTATGATACGTATGTTATTTCTGGCATTCTAGAATCCAGTCATTTAAAGTATTCTCATGAAGGATAAAGCACTAGCACTATTACAGGAACTAACAGACGCGCACAGCGTACCGGGATATGAAGATGAAGTCAGAGCTATCTTCGCAGATGAACTAGAAAACATTGGCGGCAAGCTTGGCTCAGACCGTCAGGGGAGCGTCTATTTTGAGCGTGGACTTGGAGAGGACAGTGGTCCACGTGTGCTATTAGCTGGGCACATGGATGAAATTGGATTCCGTGTCCAACACATCCGCCCAGATGGTTATCTAAAATTTGTCCCCGTAGGAGGCTGGTGGCCGCATGTCATGTTAGCTCAGAGAGTAGAGGTCCTGAATAAAAATGGTGATAAGATCCTAGGAGTCATCTCCAGCACACCTCCACATTTCCTCTCACAAGAAAAGCGTAATAAAGTCATGGGCATCGGCGAATTATTCATCGATATAGGAGCATCGAGCGCCGAAGAAGTGCGTGATGAATTTGGTATACGTCTCGGAGACCCCGTAGCACCAGCCACCAGCTTCACAGCGATGGCAAAGGAAGGCTACTACATGGCAAAGGCATTTGATAACCGCGTAGGAATGGCATGTGCGATCCAAGCTGCACAAATACTTGTAAGAGAAGCTGGCCACCCTAACACTCTAATTTCCGCTGGCACAGTGCAGGAAGAAGTAGGACTGCGAGGTTCTAAATCTTTAGCAAATACTGTGAAGCCGGACGTCGCTATCATACTAGAAGGACCACCTGCTGATGATACTCCAGGCTTCAGCCCATCAGAAAGTCAAGGCAAACTCGGTGGAGGTGTACAGATCCGACTCCACGATCCTAGCGCTATCATGAACCCTAGACTTGCCGATTTAGCCATAGAAACAGCACAGAGAGAAGGCATACGCCATCAAGTTACTGTCCGCAGAAGCGGTGGAACAGATGCAGGCGGATTCAGCATGTCTAATGAAGGTGTGCCATGCGTAGTATTAGGTGTCCCCTCCAGATATATCCATTCTCACAACGCCATCATCGATATAGAAGACTACCTCGACATGGTTAGGCTGTCAGTAGCTCTGGTTAAGCGACTCAATCAAGAAAAAGTAGATGAATTGGTAGAATATTTGTAATCCAATTACTCCAAATTAAAGTTTTTTTAATTTTTTATATAAAAAAACTTGCACGATATAATTTTTAGGGTATATCTACTTCAACGCATGACTCGAATGTCATGAATCAAATAACAAGAAACTAACTACTACAATGACTACACCTACTACTACCAAATCGAAAATGTTCGCGCTAGCTAGTCTAGCTGTATTACCACTAGCTGCAACTGCAGGTGAAATGGTGATCATGCCACAGGGCTCAGTTACCGATACAGGTCGCTCCCTCAAGAGTGCCATTAATTCCATATCTAATCCTACGCTTCATGAATCAGCAGTCCCTATGACACGTGCACGTGGTATCGTAGTAAACCACCAAACTCCAGACTTCGTCAGTGTCGGAGGACAGAGAACAGCTGTAGGTGGTGATGTTAACGTCATCGCACTACAACTAGAGTATGCTCTTAATGATCGCCTTTCTATCGTTGCATCTAAGGATGGTTTCATCGATTTCAATCCAGACAACTCATTAGAGCAAGCAACTGGCTTCGCAAACCTAGCAGCTGGACTTAAGTATGCTTTCATCTACGACGAAGTAAATGACTTCGCGATGAGTATAACAGGTCAGCTTGAACTCCCTACTGGTAACAGAGATGTGTATCAGGGCAATGGAGACGGTGCCGCACTAATAACACTATCTGCAGTGAAGTTACATAACAAGTGGCAGTTCTCAGGAGCTACAGGTGTTCATCTTCCATTTGATACCGATGCTAGCTCCACTACTGGATTCGCAAGTGCACACGTAAGTTACCAGCTTACTGAGCGCTTCACTCCACTTGCTGAGATAAATGTCTACCACACATTCAGTGCAGGTAATGATGGACTCGGAACTGACTTCGAAGGTGGCGGATTCTTCAACTTTGGATCACCAAATGCGGAAATGAACTCCACTATCGTGACCGCAGCAGTCGGTGCTCGTTATAAGATCAACGAAGCACTATCACTAGGTGCCGCTTACGAAGTGCCGCTCACTGAAGAAGAAGAGAACTTCATGGACTCAAGACTCACTCTTGATTTCGTATACAAATTCTAACCTTTATTCCATGGTTACACCATATGCCTAACCAGGCGGCGGTTGGAAACAATCGCCGTTTTTTTGTGCCTGCTTACCTTTTGGCGCGAACTTCAGCAAAATGAAATAGAGTGTGAAAGCAATAGCCTGGAGAGTGAGAAGATAGTAAGGATAAGGCCCCATGTGGTCAAACATCGTCGGGACATCAGGCTTACCGCTTAGGAAGCCATAGTTCTGGTTAATCAGAAAATTAATAAAAATAACAACAGCCATATAGAGCCAGCTCCAGATCACGATACGCTTGAACGCACCCTTTCTAGGATGAATACCCATACCCCAGACTAGCGTGATAGCAGCAATAGGAACTCCACTGTGCTGGAGGAAAAAATTGTAATAATCTAAGGTGTTCCAATCATACTGAAGCGTAGGAGTCAGTAACCCCTGCGTAGTTCCGGCTAGCCCCCACAGATAGGCTACTTCTACTAGTTTAAAATGCTTAGTAAACAAAGCCAGTGCAGCCACGATCGAAACCACATCACAGAGATACAATGGCAACGCAGAATTCCAGAACAGCGTCCAGCCAGTTTCAGTAAATCCTCTCCTAATAAAAATAAGCGCAGGATCCATACAAACAGCAAAAATGAGCAGTCCGCCAAACACATATCTCACTTTCGTTTTCAACTCCTCAGAGGCATCTGAACGCATAAATCTTACCATCAAAATACATGCAGCCACCGTCACTAGGAGGGCAGAAATGTGAGAGATTTCAAAATGCTGAAAACTGGCTATAATCATAATCTTTAATTCTATTTAAGGGCTTCTTCTATAAATTTATATCGGCTATGAAATCTACCTCGGTTGTGCTTCTTACAACATCCATAACAAGCCGAGTCACCCCGCATCTGCCTCACCCTATCTATTACCTCAAGACAGACTGGGCAAGTATAGCGCCATTTTCTCCGCTGCTTGCGACTCGGTAAGGGTAAACTATGAGTGGCAGACTCTCCCGGGATACCAAGATCTGCACAAGCTTGCTTCCACTCATTTCCATGAGCAGAAATATTTCTACCATAGCGATGGTGAGCCAATAAATGCGCTAGCTCATGCAGCAGTGTCTGCCTTACATTGACAAGTGGATCATCCCCCAGATGCAAAAGTTTAGGGTTCAGCTCAACCTTGGCTAAAGTCAAAAAAGCCCTCCCAGCAGTAGATCGCATTCGCTTATTCCAGATTATCTCCACCCGGCCAGCATAGCCGTCACCAGTCCGCTCATCTAAAAGAGAAATGGCATCGTCAACCATTGTGACGATGCCATTATAAATTTCCTCTTTCTCCATTATGAATTACTGGTCAGCATCCACCTTCACCACTTTCGCTTCGATGGTGAGATCGATCAAGTCATTGAGAATCGATATTCCCTCTCTTTTCACTGGGTCCATTCTGCTCGGCCATTCAGGAGTGATGTCTAGATCTTCTTCCTTATTTTCTGCCTTCAGCATATAAGACTCGTCATCCTTAGTCGGGTCAAATGTAGGTAATACTGGGAGATCCAAGTCATCACGTTTCACACTATAAAATGTGTAACGTTCCTTATCCTGTTCCTGGATTACTTTAAACCTCACAACTCTCTCCTTGTTACGTGCCTTCACGCGCAGATCTGATTTATTGATCTCCTTAAGACGCACTTCCCTGTTCAAGCTGACAGTGTTATTTGCAATACGCTCCTTCATTCTTTTCACATCCTCTTGTAGGTAAATAAAGTCCTTAGATGAATTCACTCGCTCGAGGCTTTTTCCCTTAAGGTCCGCCAAAAACAACTTCGACTTGTCCTTAGGTCTATAGCCTGGAGCCTTTTTGATCACGTCATAAGGCAATGCATAATCCATGTATTTTTCACCTATCTCAATAGAATCTAGAATATTTGGTAGTACTATATCAGACTCCACTCCCTTATTTTGAGTGGATGATCCAGCTACTCTATAAAATTTCCTGATCGTAGGCTTAAGATGACCTGCTCTCTCTCTCCCGTCTGCATTAAATGGAAGCAGACGTGCTATATCCATAATCTGCTGCACAGTGCCTTTTCCATACGTAGAACTAGTTCCCACGATCACTGCACGATTATAATCCTGCAACGCACCCGCCAGAATCTCACTCGCAGAAGCAGAAGTAGAGTCGATCAAACAAATCATCGGTCCATTATAAATAGCCTTATCATAAGCAGTCTGGAGTGTGATTCTACCTTGGGAATTCCTCTCCTGAACCACTGGTCCACGACCAGTAAAGAAGCCAGACATCCTTCTCACTTCTTCAAGTGAACCACCACCGTTTCCACGGAGGTCAAAGACGAGTCCATCTATCTTTTCCTTCTTCATTCTGAGCAGAATATTCTTCACATGAACCGAGCATTTATTCTTGCCAGTCAGGAAATTTGCATAGAACGCAGGTAATGTAAGAAAGCCTATTCGGCGAATAGTCCCGTCAGCTTGCTTAGTCTCGATAATCTCACCCGAAGCGAAATCTTCTTTCATTTCTATCGACCCACGCTCGATAACGATAACCTTATATTCACCTTCTTTAGTCTCTATCTTGAGACCCACAGCTGTTCCAACAGGCCCACGGATCTTCTCAACCACCTTATCGAGTCTCATGAACATGATGTTCACCATCTTCCCATCATTAAGATGATCCACACCTACGATTCTGTCGTTAAGTTCTAGATCTCCACCCTTAGAGGCAGGTCCATTCACCACGATCCCAGTGATCTTAGTAGCACCATCATCCTCAGCCTGAAGCAGAGCACCGATACCTACAAACTCATTATCCATTCCCGCCTTAAATGGTCCATACTCACTAGCTGTTAGATAATCAGTGTGAGGGCCGTAAGCCTTAGCTGCAGCACTAAGAACATAGTCTGCTATACTCTCATTATTTTCATCCAGATCATACTGAAGCATCCGTTTATACTTAAGACGAACTACCTCTTTCACTGGCTTCTTATCCTTGAGCGGATTCTCTTTCCCCTGCTCTTTAGAAAGCCTGGTTATATTATCACGGCGAAGTGTCTCGGAGAGCACTGCTTCCTCCACCAGCTTTTCCCAGAGCTCATTCTGCGCGGCACTATCCGCTGCCCAATTCAGTTTCTTTCTAGAACGTTGCAACTTTCGGTCACTATCAAATTTAAAGTCTGATTCTTGAAGAAATTTCTGAGCATACGTAATCTTTTCCTGCACTCGTTGGATGTAAAGTTTATGCACCTCATGTGCAGCTTCGTTACTCTTCTTAATAAGTAGCCTGTTATGCAGATCCTTACCATATTTAGCCTTCAGCCCGTCAACATCTTGCTGGGTGAAATAAACCTTACCTGGATCGAGTTCCTTCATCAAAAGATCAAAAATTCTCGGCCCTAACACATCATCCTTGAGCTTCTCGTAGTGGCGGTTCATCAGCATCTTCGCCATAACCCTACCCACTTCATCATAGTCCACATTGGTATCGGGAGCCTGCGCACACGCCGCTCCAGAGAATGTCAGCCCCAGAAGGGCGCCTGTTAGAGATTTCTTAATATTCATAGTTTTAAAAATTTCAATTCATCGATGTTTATAATCGGGTAATTGTTTAATTACTGATCATATTCGCTCAACAAAATTGTTTTGTCGAACTTTTCTTCCTGCCTTTTGCTAATACTAAGCGTCCACACACAGCAAAAATGTCTAATCTTGACTAAATCAGGCTCATTTAAATGCAAGATACTCTTCATAAATACCTTTTTCATAAAAGTCCTCGACTACTTAGAGGCAAAATCTATGTTATCAATGACTAAACCACACTAACTTACTCTGACCCAAATTACATCCTATGGAAATGCTAATATTTTATGTTCTCCTCGCTCTAGGGGTTTCTTTCTTATGTTCTGTACTCGAAGCAGTACTATTGTCAGTGACCCCTGGATTTGTACAGCATGAGCTTTCTTCAGGTAAGAAATATGCTACAACCCTCATAAAAATGAAGAGTAAAGTTGACGAACCATTGTCCGCCATCCTTACCTTGAACACTATCGCACACACCATGGGTGCCGCCGGAGCAGGTGCACAATGGAAAGCCATATATGGGAATACAGGAGAAGCCATTTTCGCAGGAGTTCTCACCTTGCTTGTCCTAATCCTCTCAGAAATAATACCGAAAACCCTCGGAGCAAAATTCTGGCGTATACTCGCCGCCCCCACTACTAAGATCCTCACCATCATGATCTGGGTCCTCACTTACCTTCCACCATGGCCACAACCAGCACTCCGGTTAATCACCAAACTCATAGGAGGCCACGGAGATAACCACGGAGTAAGCCGTGCCGAACTAGTCGCCATGGCAGAAATTGGTTCCCAGACCGGAGAACTAGAAGACGAAGAGAGCCGCATCCTACAGAATCTCTTCATGTTTAAATCCACCGTAGTACGAGACATCATGACCCCGCGCACCGTTGTCTACGCTCTACAGCAGAATTTAAATGTAGAAGAATTTCTCGCTGAAGCACTAAATAAACCCTTTTCCAGAATTCCCGTTTTCGAGGCAAACCGAGACAGCATAACAGGCTTCGTTTTAAAAAGCGAAATCATGTACGCACGCCTCAAGCAAGAAGACGAAGGTAAAACACTCCTTGACTTCATCCGCCCCATCAAAGCAGTCGTAAGCACAGATTCCATTTACCATACCTTCAAAATAATGACCCAAGAGAAACAGCATCTCATGCTGGTAGTCGATGAATTTGGCGGCATGGAAGGCATCGTCACCATGGAAGATGTCATAGAAACATTACTCGGCATGGAAATAGTAGATGAAGCAGATCGCAATGAAGACATGCAAGTCCTAGCAAGAAACCTCTGGGCAAAACGCGCAAAAGGAATGGGCATCATCGATGAAATTAAAGAAAGCGAAGAACCTTCATAAGAAACACAATCCTACCACTAAGCGGCGAAACATACAACAGAGGACTACAGCATGGATATCCAAAATTAGCATCAATTAGATCCTTATAAAAAGGCATCATAATCTTTATATCATCAATAGTGAGTCTTAAAACTTGGTAGTGAAACGACTTCAAAACTTCAATGAAATCAGTAAATAATGCCATTTTCATGCAAATAAACCTTGTCTCTCAGCTCTAGCACCTCGAAAATTTTCATGTCTATTTACAATCATGAAAATACTCTAACACAAAAATTCTTCTCCCCTCTAGCTGAGCTCTATCCTCTTTCTGATCACCAACGTCATTGCCCTGAAATCAGTAATATTGAATACCTGTAAATGGGAATAGGACATTATATTAGTAGTGCTCAATCAGGAAATGAGTTCCTTCAAGATTATCGTATAGAAAACGTCGGCAAAGTGGGTGTTAGCCACTTTTTTGAAGCGATTAAAAGCAAGAGAAAGCTCAATCAACAAAAGAGCATCAATCACCTTATGAGGTCTTACCTCAAAGATCACATCAATGATGAACTCAGTCAGATTGAAGAGTTTAAAAAATGGCGCTTTGTAGCTGGCGATGGTCACTAACACAAAGCAGCTATCTTTGAGCCTAAGACCAAGGCCGACACGTCACGCAAGGATCCATCAAAAAATCTTACTACCCATTTTTTCAGCCTTGATTTACGCACCCACCACCTAGGTTATCTCCAACTAGCACAGCCAAAGGATGGTAAAAAGAGTGAGCATAACATGAAAATGCTAAAACGTCAGGATCTAAAAAAGCTCAGAGGCAATGCCTCTAAAGGCACCAAATTCCTATGGCTATGGGATCGAGCATCTATCGACTACGAATTTTGGCTAACAGTAAAGAGCCAAAAAAGATATCTACTTTGCCACCTTAGAAAAAAAGCAACAGCGTTACCAGATTCATACGGGAGCACAGTATCATTGACTACGAAAATAAGCGTAACAGAGGAGTCATATCAGACAGGATGACAGCAACTTCCAAAGGCTTTGAAATCCACCGATTCATCTACATAAATCTTAAAGATGGAGTAGAATACCACTATTTGACCAATGAGTTCAGCCTCCCAGCATGGTCTATAATCTTGCTCTACAAACATAGCTGGGACATCGAAAAAGTGTTTGATGAACTCGTAGTGAAATGCGGAGAACAACGTTCTTGGGCAAGCCCTAGCACAGCACAGCAAAACAAGCCCACGCACACTTCCTGTGCCTCACTCACAACCTGATGCTTCTGTTAGAAGATAACCTGAAAACGTAAGAAAAAATGCAAGACACGGTCGAACCCAAAAAGAAGAAAACCCAAGCTATGACGAAGATCAAAGGATGGAATAAAAAATTAGCACCGACCTTCATCAATAACTTCTTCAAAAGAGCAACACAACGCACTTGTCGATTTAGCGGTTGGTTGAGAGCAAGCCTTCTCAAACGCCTCACCTATAAGCAATCGCTAGACGAATTAGCCTACTTAAGGCAGTGCTAAATCACATGAATTTGGATATCCATGCTACAGCGGTGCATTATGGGGACGTTAGATGAGGAGCGAAGGAAGCTTTTCTACCCATATTGTTGAGCCAGTTTTTGTTGAGATATGTTATCTCTCCATCGTGGTTCCGTCGCTATTTTTTCTTCTTGGGTGGTGTGAAGTCGTGCGCGCTGACGAGTCTAGCCTCGTAGATATTTTGTTGATTTTTTGAATTCTTACCTTTGCGCTTAAAAGATCTTATTCTAGCAGAAAGGCTGACGCGCATACCTTTTTTGAGAGCAGCAAATTTCGCTTTTTTGCCCTTATACGTGATACGAACATCATACCTCATAACGTATAACTTACCATTTACCGTAATAGATTTATCTTTGGCATTAATTTGGGTGATCAGATTTCTTTTGGAGGTTTTGGCAAAAGCCTCGGTGGGGAGTGCAATCATTGCGATGATTACTAAAAGACAGCAAAATTTTTGAGTAAGTGAGTAGGAAGTCATGCATTAATGGTTCTAAAGATGTATATAATAGCTGAAGACGTATCGTCAACACCCCTTAGTATAATAGACTCTAGCCAGAAAAGCACAAGGGTTTTATGGATTTAACTTTACCAGGGCGACCAAGCTAGGGATGAGATAAGAAAATACCGCACATTTCGCAGAAGGACGCAAATTTTCGGTACAATGAAATTTCTCTTTCTGTATAAAAACCACTTATTATCGGCTATTTAGACTTCAAAGCCAGCAAAGAATCAAAAAATCTGTGCCAATCCGCAGTTAAAAATAGTTATCGTATCACACTACACGACAAAAAAAGTGCTTTTTTATTGACTCTCAGTTAGGTCGCCCAAAATAGGGATGCTTACTAGCCTGAAATTACTATCTGCTATAAATAAGAGACTTGCGTGGAATAAATCACGATTGAAATGCACTGTATCGTTGATTAGATCATTCATTAAAAAC
>JAVCKV010005199.1:0-26873 GCA_032274145.1 Herpochondria borealis | reverse complement strand
GGCCAGAGGAAGAGCAAATAGTGAGAGTGTAGAATAAATTTTCATTTTAATCAGATAGTTCTATGTTATTATAGACTATTCTTTGTAGTCCACATACTTGTGACACCTGAGATCTAGAAAAATTAGATTTTTTTTGAAGAAAAGGAGAATGGGGAGGTATTTTTGTGATTAGGCCAAGATCCCTTGTGGGATTGTGGGAAGTTTAACACCAGTGAGTTTTTGGTCTAAGCCTTGGTATTTATAGGTTAATTTGTGGTAATCTAGGCCACAGAGGTGCAAGATAGTAGCATGTAGATCACGCACGTGCATTTTCTGGTCTGGGGTTGTGATATTAAATGAATATTTGTCTGTCTCACCGAAGGTTTGACCGCCTTTGATGCCACCGCCGGCCATCCACATGGAGAAACATCTGGGATGGTGATCGCGGCCATAATTCGTTTCTGTAAGTGTTCCCTGTGAGTAGACTGTTCTACCAAATTCGCCACTGAATACGACAAGGGTATCGTCTAGCATGCCACGTTGCTTGAGATCCTGAATAAGGCCATAACAAGGTTGATCGACGTCTTTACACTGTGAGGCGATATCACGTGGTAGGGAACCGTGCTGATCCCATCCTCGGTGGAATATCTGAACAAATCGGACACCTCGTTCAGCTAGACGTCGAGCCATGAGGGCACAGTAGCCAAATGTTCCGGCTTTTTTAGCGTCTGGGCCGTATAAGTTGTAGGTAGATTCTGTTTCTCCTGAAAGGTCAGTGAGTTCGGGAACTGATGCTTGCATCTTGAATGCCATCTCATATGCCTGCATTCTAGTTTGGATTTCTGGGTCTCCAACTTTGTCGAGAGAACGTTGATTTAGAGCGTTCAGGCCATCGAGCATGTTTCTACGCATTTCTCTGTCGATGCCGGGTGCGTCTTTAAGATAGAGTACGGGATCCCCCTGTGCACGGAGGTGAACTCCGGAGTATTTGCCTGGGAGGAAACCTCCGCCCCAAAGTCTCGAGGAGATAGCTTGTACGTTAGAGTATGGGCTGGAGTGCTGAGCATGTAATACGCAGAAGCTGGGTAAGTCTTTGTTAAGAGATCCTAGGCCGTAGGATAGCCAAGATCCCATGGATGCTTTACCATTTTGCATGGAACCTGTATAAAGTAGTTGGTTCGCTGGTTCATGGTTAATAGCTTCGGTATACATGGTTTTAACAACACAGAGGTCATCTGCTATTTTACCTGTCCATGGTAGATAATCTGATACCCAAGTACCAGAATCTCCGTGCTGCTTGAAGCCAATCCTTGCTGGGGCAACTGGGAACTTTGTTTGTTTTGAGGTCATTCCCGTGAGGCGTTGACCGGAATCTTCCAGAAATTTTTTGATGTCTTTTTTGAAATCTTTTTCCAAATTAGGTTTGTAATCAAATGTCTCTAATTGGGATGGAGCTCCGATGAGGGATATATAGATAACTCTCTTTGCCTTTGCTGCGTAGTTTGGTGTACCTAGTTGTCCTTCAGCAGCCGCTTGTACTCCTGTGGGTAACAAGCTTGCTAGTGCGGCACTACCTAAACCCATTGCATTCTGACGGAAGAATTGTCTTCTGGTGATTGCGTTGTTATGGAGCGTGAGTGTTTTTTCTATGTCGTGGATGTTCATGGCAAAGTAGTAGTGGAAGTGTTATTTACTCAGGGCTTCGTCTAGATTTAGTATTTGGCTGGTGAAGAGAGTCCATGTTGCCAGTTCGGTAGCATTGACGGTGGTATCTGCTTTACTTGCACCAACTGCTATCAATTTAGCGGCATCTTTAGGCTTTCCTTTGTAGTGTTTAGACGCCTTCTCTATGGAGGATAAGGCTATTTTCATTTCTTCTGTATCGAGTTTTCTTGAGAGTAGTTGTAATGTAATATGATCAATACGTGATTTTGTATCGGAGATGTTTTTCAGAGTTTGTTGTGCTAGAGCTCGTGAGGCTTCTACGAACTGTGTATCATTCATGACGACGAAGGCCTGAAGGGGAGTATTGGTCAGCTCGCGACGAACACAGAAAACTTCTCGAGAAGGTGCGTTCAAAATTTCCATACTAGGATGTGGAGCGGTGCGTTTCCAGAAGGTGTAGAGTGAACGTCGATAGAGTTATTCGCCGTTGTCCTGAACGTAGTTCCTGGTGTTGGATTGCTTCATGGCTACGGCTGACCAGATTCCTTCGGGCTGGTATGGCCTTACTGATGGTCCGCCCATTTTTCTAGCAAGAAGACCAGAGGAGGAGAGAGCGAGGTCGCGGATTTGTTCGGCATCGAGCCTATAGCGAGGGCCACGTGCCAGCAATTTATTATCTGGATCAGTTTTTCGAGAATTTCCGTTGTCTATTGCGGACTGACAGTAGGTTGAAGAGAGAACGATATTTTTGATTAATTTGTGGATGTCCCAGTCGTTTTCGACAAAATCTACAGCAAGCCAGTCTAATAGTTTTGGATGAGTAGGACGTGCTCCCATAATACCGAAATCTTCTGTGGATTCTACGATTCCTCTACCGAAGAAATAGTACCAGTAGCGATTTACGGTGACGCGAGCTGTGAGTGGATTACGCTTGTCGACAATCCATTTGGCAAGACCAAGGCGATTTTTTGGTTGGTCATCTGTCATTGGATGCAGGACAGCAGGAGTGCCTGGGAATACTTCTTCTCCTTTGTTACTATACTCACCTCTGATAAGGATGCGAGCGGAGGGTTTTGTATCTGCTTTTTCTTGCATGACGAGGGTTTTAGAACCTCTTTTTTCCATGGATGCCTTCTCTTTACTCAGTTTGTTTAACTGTGCAGCGAGTAGTTTATAACCTGAGTTAAAGCTGGTGAAATAATGTAGTTTAAGCGTGTTAAGATCTTTTGGTGAAATTTTATTGATTGGTGTTTTAGTCAGTTTGTGGATTTTAGCATATGATGCTAGTTCGGTGACTTCTTGTTGGTTCAAAGTACGGTTAAACAACTTGATGTCTTGAACTGCACCGTTGGTGAAATGGTTTCCAACGGAACGTTTACCAAGCGTTAGAGTGGTAGATGACTTGATGGTTTTGCTTAAGCTGTTGTGACTTGCTTGTAGTCTTTCTGATTTTCCATTGAGGTAGATCTTTACGCCATTGGCTTTTGATTTTCCATTATAAGTTACGGTAACATGTGTCCATTTGTTTTTTGGTAGCTTCTTGCGGGTCACTGTCTTAAGTGCATTGTCTGGCCAGGAATGGATGATATGAGTGCCTACTTTACCTTTTCCGACCCAAAAATCCCAGCCTCGTAATTTGTTAGAGGTATTCAAGCGAGCTAATACAGATCCTTGGGTCTTGTGATCGGCTTTTATCCAAGCTGAAAATGAGAAAGGTTTGTTGAATTCGAAGTTTGCCACGTCGCCGAGGTCAATAGAGCTCTTGTCGGTAAATTTAATAGCTTCGCCGATGATGCCAGGTTCCCATGTGGCGTTTCCGGTGATGGAGTATTTTTTTCCAGTTTGATCGATGATGCTAGTTGCTTTAGAATTGATCGGAAGTTGAAGGAAAGCTCCTTTTACTTGAGCTATATCAGCTTTACTTGCTGTTTGGCTTTTCCACTTCAGGAAAGCTTCAGTGTTCTTTTTGATGTAGGCAGTTTGTTTGGTTTGTATGGTCGAGATTTCTGGATTTATTGCAAAATAGCGTTTATGGTCTGTATCGGTAGGAACAAAAATGTTGGGGGGATGTTCGGCGTTGTTACGATCCATGGCTTGCATGGTAGTATTGCGGAAAAAGGAAGTTAGTTGGTAGACTTCTTTGGTGGAAATTGGGTCAAATTTGTGATCGTGACAGGATGCACAATTAGTGGTCAAGCCGAGCCAAACCGCTGCTGTGGTGTCGACTCGGTCTTGTGCGTAGATGGCGTCGTATTCTTCGGCAATCGCTCCGCCTTCGCCGGTAGTTGGAAGACAGCGATTGAAACCGGTGGCTACTTTTTGATCTAAAGTAGGCTTAGGGAAAAGATCGCCTGCAAGTTGCTCGATAGTGAAGTGATTGAAAGGCATATTGCTCTGGAATGCTTTTAGAACCCAGTCTCTGTATGGCCATATGAGACGATAATTATCGATGTGGATGCCGTGTGTATCAGCGTAACGCGCGGCATCGAGCCAGTGTCTTGTGAAGTTCTCGGCGTATTCTGTGGTGTTGAGTAGAAGGTCTACTTCCTCTTCCAATGCCACTTTGGTAGGGCGCTTGTCAGTTACAAAAGCCTGAACTCGTGCGGGTGTTGGTGGTAAACCGGTCAGATCGAATGTAACTCTGCGCAGTAATCTGGACCGCTCTTGTTCTGAAGACGGTAATAGCCCGTTTTCTTTCATCTTGTTAAGGGCAAAATAATCGATGGGGGTAGAAATCCAAGGATTTTGATTTTTGGGTAAAATTGCTTTTTTAGGTGCGATGAAAGACCAATGTTCTTGGTATTCAGCCCCCTCTTTAATCCAACGCTCGAGAATAGCAATCTCGTGAGGTTTCATTGTCTTGTGAGCCTCTGGAGGTGGCATGCTCTCAGATTTGTCAGTTGATTTGATGAGGCGAATAAGCTCTGACTCTTCAGGTTTGCCTTTGACTATGACCTGGCGATCCCCTTTTCTCTTCAAAAAGGCAAATTCTTCTCGGTCGAGTCTTAGAGGTTCTTTTTCTGGAGCTCGCGAGGAAGAATCTGGACCGTGACAATGATAGCAATACTCCGAAAGGAGGGGTTGTACGTGTTCATTGAAGGTGAGGGTTACAATTTTTTTATGCTGACTTGTGGTAGCAGATATCGAAGTGGTCTCTGACTCTTCCTGTTTTTGAGGAACTGTTACAGTTTTTGGTTTTTGGGTGCAAGATGACAAGATGCTTAGTGCACCGATTCCAAAGCTGATGAGAGATAGATTGTTCCACATGACTGATTTCAAACGTTACTACTATAATACAGGGTGGTAAAATATATTTTTCAAAATTAGGCAGACTAGGTGAATAAAAAATCGTCAAAATAGAGAGACTTTGATAAGCCTTATTTTTACTACAAATAAATAAGTTGCACACATTTTGGTGAAGATGATGTCCGCGCACTCTCTTATCACCTTTTCAATGAATTGTAGATTTTTTCACATACTAGCTGAAAAAAAATGACTATGGTTGTTGTCCTTTGAAATCGTTTTGAGTTTACGAAAGTAGCCACTAAAGAAATAATGCCCATTAAGGAGAAACCTAAATGAGCATGATTGGAAGGGAGTGGTGGCTGTTGAATCTACCGTGTGGGAGGCATTGCCAATAGCACATTTGACATGCAGTAGGCGTTTTCAATGGGCATTTCTTTTTTGTCGTGCCCTGCTCCCCAGGAGTCAGAATAGATGATGGTGTTTTTTTTGTCGTTGTAGCCAATGATTAGACGCATGTGTCCTCCTCCAGCTTGTGGTAGACCAGGCTCTTTGAACATGCCGAGTTGTAGACACCATCCAACTGGAACACCTTGGTCAATGTATTTTTTTATCGAACTTTTGAATCGGGAGAAACTGCTTTTCTTGACCATGATTTCTTTGTAGATCTCGGGATCCATCATTTGTTGGTATTGCATAATACTAACCATGTGGCCTTTAGGAACTTTTCCACCGACTTTTCCGTTGATCGTGAGTTGTCCTTTACCCTTCTTTTTCGCTAATTTTTGATAATTGTTCACATCAGAGGATGTGTCTCTGTATAAAGATTTGACTTGGCTTTGGGAGAGTTCCATGCGGCTCATGTATTTTGGATACTCGTAGAGAATGACGACACGCGAGTTTAGCTTTCCTGCTGCTTTTTTGAAAGCACTGACCATGTGGGCTATACTGGTGCCACTGTTGTCGGAGCCTGCCATTTGAGCGACTTCATGCATACTGAGATCACGACCGTAATACTGGAAGATTCGAGCAGAGGAGGCACATGCACAATAGCCTTTGCGACCTTGGTCCACCATTGGGACACCTTTAATATAGACACCTCCGTTTTTGTCTTCGGTAACATTAGACTTAAGTCCTGAGCGGGAAGCTGTTTTGTTGCCTTTCCCAGCATCGCGCATTGGAGCTATACGTAGGCGTAAAAATTCGGCGTTGTTACCAGAAGAGCTTTTTTCGAGAAGGAAGGCACTAGCCCCTGTTTTCCACATGTAGGACGTTAGTTTAACGGCACCTGTTTTACTGAGGTCTTTGTGTTTTTTTCCTGTCGCTTTTTCTAAGGCTTGTTTTAGGGTGGCAAATTGAGTGTCTAATTTTTCTTTTGAACGTCCTCCGTGATCACCACGATTATAGATAGAGAAAGTAATTCGATTGATTTTACCTTCTTTGCCTGAAATTAGTGTCTCTCCTGATTTCATACCAAAGAGAGGAAATACGACTATGGAGCGGAGGCCATTTTTTTCGTTTGTTTGCCAGTTGAACCTAAGACCAGAGTGCTTTTTTTGGAAGTCCGTGAGTGTAGTTTCCCAGAGTTTTTCATCTGTGGCGTAATCCGAATGATCTTTGACCTGTTGTGCGAATGTTATCGAGGTGAGAACAATAGATGTAATGGGTAAGAGAAGTTTCATATTTGGTAAGGTGAAGAAAATAATATTATTGAAAATTATGATAAGGCCTAAACCATTTAAAATAAAGTAAAAAAGTGATACTGTCATTCTAAAATGAAAAATATGTTTAAGGAAAGTGGCATCTGGGAATGAGAAATGAAATCGCGGTTGATTTCTTATTATACGAGTGAGTCCTCAACAATCATGGCTGCAATAACTTTCTTTAGGTTGTTTCTACTCGAATTAGTGGACATTCGACGAGTATTTGATTAGGCATGTCCCATGTTATCTGAAATTCATCTTAATCGTTGGGCTGATGTGTTGGTCCGCTATTCTACTAATGTTCAGCCTGGTAATGTTGTTTTGATCAGGGCTCAAAGTGCTGCTGAGCCTTTGTTGAAGGCTGTTTATGCAGCTGTCATGAAAGCTGGAGGTATTCCTGTGGTTAGATTTACCCCGGAATTTCTTGGTGAAATGTTTTTTGAATTGGCCAATGATGAACAGCTTGATTGCGAAGCTCCTTTTGGGATGGCTGAGACAGAAAAAATTGATGCATCGATTAATATAGCTGCCAGCACTAATCTTCGTAGCATGGACGGGATCGACACTTCTCGCACTCAGAGAGCGGCGAAGGCAAATGCACGAAGCCGCCAACTTTTCTTTGACCGAGCTGCTGTAGCTGACGATCCTTCTGTAGCGACGGATCTTGCCCCGCTTTTATGGAGCACAACTCTTTTCCCGACCAATGCATATGCACAAGATGCAGGAATGAGCCTAAGCGAGTATTCTAAATTCGTGGTCAAAGCTTGTCAGCTAGATCAAGAGGATCCTGTGGCTTTCTGGCAAGGTTTGGATAACTGGCAATGTCTTCTCGCTGAAAAGTTGATGACAGGTAAGCAATTACACTTTTCAACTCCTGCAGGGACCGATCTTACTGTTGATATTGAGGGAATGCGATGGTTGTCTAGCCCAGGACGAAAGAATTTCCCTGATGGAGAGGTATACTCTGGACCTAATCTGGATGCTTCAAATGGAGGAGCAGAAGGTGTGGTGGTGTTTGACAAACGCTGTGTTTATCAGGGTCGATCGGTTTGCAATGCACGTGTGGTAATGGAAAATGGCCGAGCCACTGAGGTGACTGCTGAAGAGGGTGAAGAATTCCTTATTTCGATGCTTGATCAGGATGAGGGTGCTCGGCGCATAGGGGAGGTGGCTTTTGGCACGAATAGAGCGATTGACACCCCTACAGGGCAAATCCTATTTGATGAGAAAATGGGTGGGTCATTTCATTTGGCTTTTGGGGCAGGTTATCCTGAGACTAAGAACACAAATAAGAGTGCTCTTCACTGGGATCTTATCGCAAGTCTTGCCGAAGACTCTCTGGTTACACTGGACGGAAAACCGTTTTGTGTGAATGGCGAGTTTGTCGACATGCCTAAGGAAATCGAATGGTTGTAGCACCTCTGGTAAACAAAAAAGCTCGCCTTTTGAAAAGGCGAGCATAATGGCAACCCGTACGGGACTCGAACCCGTGTTGCCGCCGTGAAAGGGCGGAGTCCTAACCACTAGACGAACGGGTCGCTGTAAGTGGCGTTTCCTAGGAAACTGTGAGCGGAAAAGATCATGTATCATAAAGAAGTGCAAGATCTTTTTTAATCTTTTTTACACGACGAGAGAAATATTCACCCCATTGTAAAATGGTGGTTTGAGATTTTTTTCAAGCTAGCTGCTGGATATACTTTATGGAAATAGTTACTTACGGGCATTGCTTAAAAGAATGTGGCTATCTCTTGGAATATTTTTTTGATATTCGCTGTGTTTCCGTTGTAATTTTTTCCTTTAGCCGATTCTGAGATTAAGGTGAGTTCCTTTGGTGTGGAGTCCGAGCCGTAGGCTATAGTGAATATGTGAGTGCCTTTGTCTTCTGAGTTAGTGCCGATCTGATTGAGCAAGGCTTTTGATGAGGTGAGGCCACCTGTGGTGTTTGCTCCGTCGGAGAGGATGACAACGGCTGTGATTTTCTTTTCTTTATCTGAGCTTTTCTGTAGAAAGGAAAAGCTCTGGTAAATCGCATCGTAGAGGGCTGTTTTACCATTTGGCACGAGGCGGTTTAGAGATCGCTTAAGTTGCTCTTTATTTTTACCTACCTGTGAGTTTTTGATAATCCAGTGGGGGAATGAGTTGAACTCCATGATGGAGAGCGTGTCTTCGTCTCCTAGCTGCTCTAGCATCTGTAGTGCTCCGTTTTTGGCGGCTTTCATTTTACCGTATTCTCTCATGCTATTTGAGGTGTCTATCGCAAGAACAATGTGTGATTTCTTCTTTTTAGCGAACCATAATTTATGGATGTTGTTGATGGTGGGGACGGACGGCAATTCAAGGAGTGTTTGTGGTTGCTTGCTGTCTACCCCGTATGTTCTGGTGAACTTGTCGCTCAGAGGGATTTCTATATCGATGGGACGGAAGCCGAAGTGCATGGCACGCTCTTGCTGTGTTTTTTCGAGGAGGAAGTTTATGTAGGCTTGGCTTGCCTCTTGATGTTCAGGTGTTACCCAATCACGGTTTACAATGCCAATAGGGTGATCTGAGTAAAGAGTGCCTTCCTTAGGGTAAATAGCAACTATTGGTATTGCTAGATCCTTCTCATAGGATTCGATGACCATGTTTTCGTAGAGAATAGATGCGGAGAGATAGGATGGGCCGTTGGTAAACATTTTGTGACTAAGAAATCGGGTGGATTTACCGTAATGAACAATGGATTGCTCAATTTTTTCGAGATACTGTCCTGTTTCAGGTTTATTGACGTCCTCGTTGCTGAGGCCGTTTTGCTTATCTGCTGCAGCGTAAGTTTCTGCGATGATGGAGATTAGTCCGCTGTTTGAAAATTTAGGGTGAGTGTGACCTAGGCGAAATTTACCCCATTGTGGCATACCGTAGGCTGCCCAGCCTTTCGGATTGTTTGAGATGTCTATGATTTCTTTCCATCCTATTGGCTTTGTGCCGTGACCCAGTGCCTCTGCCATTGGCTTCCACATTGCGATGACTACTGGCGAGAGACAAAGCTTCTTTGTTTCTGCTACAATGTTTTGGTTATTTTTTTTGTTGGATTTGGCGTTACCTATATTGATAAAGGCGGCGGAATCTGGCGAAATAATGTGCGTCTGTGCGTTTTTCTCGAGTATTTCACTAATACAGGTTCGAGAGTCCATAGCCTCGTGAGATATGAAAATGGTACGTCCCTTTGAGCTTTTATTTTTTTGAGCGTTAAATGCCTTGGTGACTTCTTCTATCCACTTTTCTTTTTCCGATCCGTAGGTGAAGCGAATTTTGATGAGATTAGATGAATCTTTAGGCTCTGAGGAGTGCTCGCGTGTGAGGGTATTACGATTTGCATTAGATTTTTGCCGGTTCTCACAACTGGTGAATGTGAGTGCTGCCAGTAGTGTTATCCCAAAGCTTTTCAGTATCGAGCTTGAGGCGTAAGCACAATGCTTCGAGTATCGAACTGTTTTATTTGGAGCGAGTGTTTTACTGGACTGCATTTCCAGAGAATGATGGAAATGCTATAGCTATGCAATGAGAAATCGAAGGGTGACCTTTAATTGGTAGTTATGGAAAGATCATTTTTGTTCGCTAATACTGTTTTACCGAAGTGAAAAGGACTAGTAATAAGGAGGTGCTTCTGACCGTTTTTAATAATACACTTTTTAGTGTTTATGAGGTTTAACAATTAATAAAAAGTAGCAATTTTATTTTGCTCAATTCATTTTTTTCAGAAGATTCTCTATGGTTATTATTTTAGACTGCTAAGTAATTTTTTGCCAATTGAGGTTGATTCTGGGTTGGAAACTTCTGACAAGGCGTTTTGAAGGTAAGCTTTAATGTCTGATTTTTGAGCACTGATGATGTTGGATTTGCCAGCCCATTGTGCCCAATAGGCAAGTGCTACAGTATAGTTGGCCATAGGGGACGAGGCATCTGGTGAGACTTCACTGAAGCTATAGTTACCACTTTGAGTGGATTGGTCCGCAGTAAGATGAAGTGTAAGAAGGGAATTGGTGGAGGTCGGTGCTGATCCAAAATCAAGTTCACACAACATTGTGTGTGTGTATCCAGGCTCAAGATTGTATGAAGAAGGAGCGATGAGACCTGTGTTGGATTTGTCACGATAGCCAAGAACTCGGAATTTTTTCACAACGTCACCGCAACTTATGCCTGCGGAAACGTTCTGAGCTGAAGTGCTGTTTGTATTTTTAATATGGATTACTGCAACAACGGACTGGTCATTCCATGGAGATGGAACAAGATCAACGCTGGCGGTGACCCCACTAACACTAAAATCTTCACTGAAGGAGAAGTTGACCGCGTTGACTATTTCCTCGATACGGACAGATGAAGGCTGAATGTCTTGCTGTTTGTCTATGGCTGACTGAATCCAATTCCAACTGAGATTTCCTGATGTCAGAGGAAGGGTTGTGCTGCTTTGCTTCTCGGTGTTGATCCAACTTGACTGTTGGAATGAACCGGATTGAGGAATAACAGATTTGTCCGCTTGAGACTGTAGAAAGCTTCTAAACTTAGACGGGCTCTGGGAGAGAGCTTGTGATGGTGAAACTTCACTTGTCGAATGCGTTTTCTCAGAGTTGGTATTATTTTTGGTGTTTAGCGTCCAAGGTGAAGCACTAAGGGAAATACCTTCGCTTAATTCATTGATAGAGTATGAGGCGAAGTTAGCGTTCTTGCCTGGTGTGCCGCTTTGTGGAGTAAAATTCACCATTAGCGCGATAGCCGCAGCTACACCAATGCCTGCTGTGGCCCAAGGAAGAAGGTTGTTCCTTTTATTTGCTTTAGGGAAAGTAGTAATGTTATCAGGTGAAGGAACTGAACCAGTTGTGAAAATTTCGCCACGTTGTTCGGGGTTAAGCTTAAGATCCTGATTAGCGAAACCTGTGCCAACGAGTGTTGCCGTCTCTTGTATAGAAGCGATTTCATTGGCTATGGATTCGTCATTTTGCATTGCCTGTTTTACTGCACGGGATTCTTCAGCGTTGAGTTCGCCTAGTACAAATGCGGTAAGTTTTGGATCGTTTATTTTCATTTTTCTATAGGGTGTCTTTGTTTGGGAGAAGTTCACGAAGTTTCTTTAATCCTGCGTGAATAAGAAATCCAATGTTGCCTGATTGAAGTCCTGTTTTTTTGCTAATTTCTGCGTAGCTGAGACCTTGTTGGAATTTCAGCTGGATACAGATGCGTTGATTTTCTGAAAGTCTGTCCATGAATGCCATGACACGTTGCACGCGTTCATGGAGAACTGCTTGCTGGTCTGGTGCGGCCGTTGCCGAGACTTCGTTTGCAAAAACGGTGTCTTCGGTGACGATCATGCGTTGCTCTTTTCTTAGAACATCCAGTGCTCTGTTCCTACATACTGTATACAACCAAGATTTGAGTCCTCCTTTCATCTTCTCTACGTCTTGCTTGTAGAGTTTGATGAATGTGTCTTGAACTACGTCCCTTGCTCTGTCGATATCATGAACGATTGTCGCGGCGTAGTTGATCAGCGGCGATTCATATTCGCTGAGTGCGTATTCCACGAGTTCGTCTGCAGTGTTGATCATGTCAAGGTTTGGCTGATCCATTGGATGTAGGATTCTACGGTTCTAACGAGCAACTCAACTAATTCTTTGAAAAAAATGCATTTTTCTTCATTTTTAATGAATTGAGCAATTTTGGAGGTGTTTTTGATAAAAAATAAAAAAATCAGTTGCAATTAAATGGGCGTTCTTGTAGCAAATCGCTTCGCATGCGTTACTATCTGTGACGCTGGAACCAATTTTAACAGAAAAGAGTAAGATGAACATCATCGATAAGATTGAAAAGGAACAACTCAAGGACAACGTGACTGACTTCAAGGTAGGAGATTCAGTAAAGGTTCACACCCGTGTTGTCGAAGGAGGCAAGGAGCGTGTCCAGTTGTTTGCAGGTCTAGTGATTGGCCGTAAGGGCTCAGGTGTAAATGCATCATTTACAGTTCGTAAAATTTCCTATGGTGAGGGTGTCGAGCGTGTGTTTCCAGTTCACACTCCACGTGTTGCTAAAGTTGAGATTGTTAGCCGTGGCAAGGTTCGTCGTGCCAAGCTTAACTATCTTCGTGACCGTGTAGGTAAGCGTGCTCTTCAGGTGAAGTCAGCCAACTAGTCTAGCACTTTTGCTTGATCTAATTTTTCTAGAGCAGTGTTTGTTGTATACAGCAAACACTGCTTTTTTGCTGTCAAAGGCCTAGTGTTAAGTAGTTCTTAGCCAATGACAAGAAAAGTGGTTCTAGTAGCTGAATTTATGCTTTACGGAGGGAGCGAATATAGATATTAACCAATTGAATCAAAACATTATTTCCTATTGATGTTCAGTAGGGTTTCGTTTTAGAATTTTTTTAGATAGTCATGAAAAGTAGTCATATTCAAGTCGTCACCATGGTATTCATTCTAGCACTGATTGCCATGTTCCTACTCTACTTTACTAAGGTGGTGGACATGTTCTGGACCTAAGGAAATGTGTTCTTTGTGTCAAGGTAGTGTAAAACTATTGGCATATTGAGAATATTTCCTTGTTTGTATCGTCTTATAAGACAAACACCAAATAAAGCCTCGCTGAATTTCTCAAAGATGAGGCTTGCTAAGTTAACCATTAATTGTTGCCCTTCGGCAGCGTAAGAATCAAAAATTATGAAAAAGTACACATTAATAGTGACTGGATCGTCTATGCTCTTTGCATCTCAGGCGATTTTAGCCCAGGATACACCTGCAAAAATGCCAGCTGAGGCAAAAGTCGAGAAAAAAGCTGAAGCAAAAGTCGAAAAAAAAGCTGAAGTGGGAGGACTTATTGGTGAGAAAAAGGCTGAGCCTAAACCTAAGCCTATGACACTGGAAGAGGCGAAAACTTATTTTAGCAAAAATATTGGTATCAACATAGGCTCTCAACTAAAGGCTGATAAGATGATTATGAAGGCTGAATTTATGAAAGGTCTTAATGAAGGTCTTGCAGGTAAAGCTGATGGTAAGGATATTGATCAAGCGAAAATGGCGGAAGCTCAGCAAGTCATAAGCACGGCTCAGCTTCAAGAAGTTCGTAAGGAGAACGAAGAATTTATCGCGAAGAATAAGGATGTAAAAGGCATTAAGTCTACCAAGTCAGGTCTTCAGTATAAGATCATAAAGGAAGGTGAGGGAAATTCTCCGATTGCTACAGATCAGGTTGAGGTTCATTACACGGGTAAATTAATTGATGGCACTGTGTTTGACAGCAGTGTTCAGCGTGGCAGACCTATTGTTTTTGCTGTAAATGGAGTGATTAAAGGGTGGATAGAAGGTCTTCAGTTAATGAAGCCAGGTGCAAAGTATGAGTTCTACATTCCATGGAACCTTGCCTATGGTGAGCGTGGTAGTGGACGTAGTATTCCTCCTTATTCAGCTCTCGTTTTTGAGCTTGAGCTTCTCAAAGTAATAAAGCCAGACGCTGCTCCAGTTCCTGATAAGCCTGCTGTCGAAGAAAAAACTCCTGAAAAGAAGTAATTTCTTTGTAGTTTTAAAATTTTATAGCTCACCATGGGAATTCTTCTCAGGTGAGCTATTTATTTTCTATAGAGTAGGGTTTGGTTTTGATCTAAAATAAGGTTTAACATTTGTGATAGATTAGGTAGGTTTTCATTAAGATTTTGAGTTTACATTAAAAATTTATGACTAACGAACAGCGTTTGTGGCAAAGTGCTACAAGTAAAGCCCGTCGGAACCTAGGCTTTTTCTGGCGTGAATTATTTTGGGATAATCAGAGAGATGAGCAGCAAGTAGAGTTTGCTGCTATTTTGTTTGAATTTTGTGAAGATAACCATGGAGTTGTTACTACGGAGCGAGTTTGGTTGTCAGAGATTTATTGTAACGGATTGAATATTTACGGTAAAGTTTTGAGCGATCCTCAGAATTTGTTACAATTACAGGCTGGGCAATATTGTACGATATCGCTTAAGGATGTCGAAGACTGGATGTATGTGATTGCTGGACGAGCGTATGGTGCCTATACGGTGAATGTTCAAAGATCTAAAATGAATCCAGTGGAGCGTCGCCGCCATGATGTCTTATGGGGTTATGCATTCGGCGACCCACTTAATATTTTACGATATCCTGATTTGAATGCTGAAGAAGAGGAGGAAGAACTTGAGGTTGACGTGGACGAAGAAAAAGAGCCTACGAAATTTTTTGGAATGACTATTGCTCCGCAGAAAAATGAGAGTGAGCCGACGAAATTTTTTGGAATGACTATTGGGGGGAAGGAAAAGGAACAGGAATCATCTGAAAAGAGTAAAAAATTTGGTTATGAGGGTTTGAGTGAGAACGAACTCGAAGCGATAAATCAGCGTTTCGACCATCCTGAAGCTATTGTCAAACAGGAGATGTTTTTTTTATACTACAGAAATAATCCTGCTATTCTCTCTCAGTTAGATGAGCGAGGTTTGGCACCGATTCATGCTCATACTTTGGCTGGAAACCGCCACATTGTGCACTTGTTACTGGAATTGGGGGTGTCTCCATTCCTACCAACTCATGATACACGAACAGCTAAAGAAATAGCGAAAGCTATGCATTGGCCGAATTTGGTGGCTTTGCTCTCTGGTGCCGAACGTGGGAAGTTGCCTCCAGTGGAAACAAGCCAATGATTTTTCAAAAATTGGTGGAAAATAGTTGCAAAATCTTCGATGTAAGGTTACTTCAATCCTTGTCAGAGACTGTGGAGCGTTTGCTCGCAAATCCCGCCAGGCCTTAACGGAGCAACGGTAGCTTGATGAATGTTGCCGCAGTTCTCTGGCACTTTTTTACTTTAGTTTAAAGTTTTCAACAATAGTAGCTAGTTCGAAGTCGATAATGCAAAATTCTCCTATTTGCTCGCTGTAGGTAATATTTCTAGGTTCAGGATCATCGTGGATAATTCCGTAACTTTTCTCGAGCTTTTTAAAGAGCTTATCAGCTTTGGCACGTGATATGTTATCCGCTGGACTCCCACAATTGGTGGTTTTAATCCAACATTCTTCGAGGTTGTGATCAAGTAGGATGGGGACGTTTGGGCAGTTTCTTTGCTCTAGGGTTTTGAGAATAGCGATTTCGTTCTCACAGCGGCTTTCTTTGTCAGTGCCTCTGAAATACTTGTGTACATGGCCGTAGAAGTCGATACGCACGAGGGAACGAATGCCGTCCTTAAGATTTCTCATAGTTATACTAATAGCTCAAATTACGGGCTACGTCTAACGGATAATTTTCACTGCTAGAACTAATGCTGCGAGGCAACCTAATAGTGTTGCTGAAATATAAAGTGCTGTAGTGACAAGATTGCCAGATTCGAACAGTTTAAAGGTTTCCAAGCCGAAGGTCGAAAAAGTGGTAAAACCGCCTAAGAAGCCAGTGAATACTAGCGGAGACAGCCACGTAGGCTCGTTTTCTTTTTGCCATGCGAAGAGGAGGCCAATGAGAAAACAGCCTAAGAGGTTGCAAGCGAAGATTCCCAAAGGAAATTTGGAACCATCGAACTCGCCCTGCCACATTGTGATGGCAGAGCTGAGGCCATAGCGAGAAAGGGCACCAAGCCCTCCTCCCAGAAAAATATAGATACAAACCAACATATAGTTGCTAGTGGTGCTAGATATGGGAGTAAGGTGAAATCTCGACTACTTAGTCTTCTTCTGTGTGCCGCTGAGATCTCTTACCCAAAAATTGCGAAATTCGATAGGGTCGCCATGCCACTGTAGATTGATAGGAGCTTTCTCAGGATGTGTTTTTGGATAAGCGGGTAGCTGGCTGTGGGTACTCATGCCAAGAAATTGACGGTTGTTGTGAATGACTACACCATTGTGAATGACAGTTATAGTAGCTGGTGAAACTAGGCCATTCTCATCGTAGCGAGGAGCCTTGAAAGCGATGTCGTAAGATTGCCACTCACCTTGTGCTGTGGAGGCGTTTTTGAGAGGTGGATATTGACCGTAAAGTGATCCAGCTTGGCCGTCAGCGTAGGTTTCATTGGAATGGCTTTCTAGGATTTGGACTTCGTATCTCCCCATCAGAAAAATACCGCTATTGCCACCGCCTTGACCATTTACTTTTCTATCTGCCGGTATTCTCCACTCTAAGTGGACTTGGCAATCACCGAATTTTTGCTTGGTGCGATTATTACCTAATTTTGACGCGACCATAGCCGCATCTTTAATTGGCCACGCCTTAGTGAACGCGTCTGTATTTTTTCCATTAAAAAGCACGATGGCATCTTTTGGTGCAGGGGTTGTGAGAGCTCCATTGGATTCTACTTTTTCTGGCTTGGGGCGGCTCATGGAATGGACCTTGTATCCTGACCACGGTTGTTCAGGGCCTTCTTTGGCAAAACTTACGTTTGTGGTGAGTAGGAGTGCCGCTGTTGAACCACGGAGTATTGAAAATATTATATTTGATGATGTCATGATGAAGGTTCTATACAGTAGATGAGTCGAGATAGTTACGAAAAAATGTAACGATGTGTCATCACTGCAAAATTTATGAGCGAATTAGGTTCATTTTTCTGTAACCACCGAGAGAGGAGAAAGGGGAGTTTTTAATGTTGAGCTGGTTATTAAGAGACCAAGAGATTTATTTAAATCTGGTAGTCGTTAATGTGAAGTCCACATTCGTATTTATTTCCGCCAAAGCGAGTTTGTTCGGCTGTCATGCCTTCTTCAAGTGGGATGGTGGAATGCCAGTCACCCATGGTAACGTAACCTTTTTCTTCAAGCGGATGCTTTGGAAGCTTATTCTTGAAAAAGTAACTGGCTATTTGGGCGTCAGCCCAGTCAAGGATTGGGTAGACTTTAACTGTCTCGCCTTGCTGTTCGGCAAAGGCTCTTTGTGCTCTAGAAGATGATTGTGAGCGTCGGAGCCCTGATAGCCATATGTTACCGCCAATTTCTTTGATGGCTCGATTCATTGGCTCTACTTTGTTGAGGTAACCGTATTTTTTATTACCTTCTTCTCCCTGCTCCCAGAGTTTGCCATGAAGGGCTTCTTGGCGTGCGGCTGTCATGCTTGGTTGGTATACGCGAAGGTCTACGTTAAGTTGCTCTTTTAGTTGTTCGATATAAGCGTAGGTTTCAGGGAACAAGTAGCCGGTGTCTACGAAAATCACTGGAATATGAGGGGCATTCTCACTGATGAGATGGAGCATAATCGCCGCCTGAAGTCCAAAGCTAGTGCTGGCTACTACGCGATCTCCATAGGTTTCGTATAGATGTTGAATACGTTTCCCGGCCTGTTGAGATTGCAGATCTTTCGCGATGGATTCTGCTTCGATCAAGGTGGATTCTTTTACTGCTCCCATGGTGGGTGTTCAAGAGGCTGTAGCCTCGGGTTTGAGATTTTTGTGGAAATCGCTACCATTTTCTGTAGCTGCGATGTAGCCCGCACGGATAACAAAATCTCCAAATTTTTCACCTTCATCACGGCTTTTAGCGTAGTCGAGAATGATTGGGCGGAGTAAGGTTACGATTTCGTCGCGTGTGATGGCTTCGCGATAGAGTTTGTTAAGGCGGTCACCAGCGTGTCCTCCACCGAGGTACATGTTGTATTTTCCTGGCGCGCGACCAACGAAAGCGATTTCTGCGAGAAACGGACGGCCGCAGCCGTTCGGGCAGCCAGTCATGCGGATGGTGATAGCGTCGTGCCTGAGACCAGCTTCTTCGATGATTTCATCGAGATCTGTCACTGCAAGAGGTAAGTAACGCTCAGCTTCTGCGAGAGCTAGACCACAGGTTGGTAATGATACACATGCGATTGAGTTGAGGCGAAGTGCTGAGCGGAGTTTGCCAGTGTCAATTTTGTATTCTGCAACTAATTTTTCGATTGTAGATTTTTGATCTGGCGTGATGTTGGCTATGATCAGGTTCTGGTTTGCTGTGAGACGAAAGTCTCCTGTGTGAATTTCTGCAATCTTACGAAGACCTGTTCGAAGGTTATAACCGTCTTTGTCAACAACTCGACCACCTTCGATAAAGAGGGTGAGGTGGCTGTTGCCATTTGAGTCTTCTACCCACCCGAAACGGTCGCCATTGTCGGCGAAAGTGAAGTCGCGCTCAGGCTCCATATCGTAGCCGAGATACTCATTAACCTTGTCGCGGAACCAATCTGCTCCGTTGCTTTCAATGGTGTACTTGAGACGTGATTGCTTGCGGTCTGTACGGCAGCCAAAATCACGCTGCACTAGGACTACTTTTTCGGAGACGTCGACAACTTGATCGGGCGTGCAGAAACCAATAATGTCTGCTAGGCGGGGGAAGGTGTTCTCCATGCCATGTGTCATGCCCATGCCTCCGCCTACTGCGACGTTATAGCCTACTACTTTTTCGTCTTCGATAATGGCGACAAAGGAAAGGTCATTGGCGTGGATATCCACATCATTACTTGGCGGAATAGCCACAGCTATTTTAAATTTGCGAGGAAGGTAGGTTTTTCCATAAATAGGCTCTTCACATTCTTCAGAAGATTCTAATTTTTCTCCGTCGAGCCAAATCTCGTGATAGGCTCCTGTGGCTGGAGTGAGATGGCGGGAGATGTCTTCTGAGATTTTGAGTGCATCAGCATGTGCTTGGCTGAGGAAAGGGTTGGGATTGCACATTACGTTGCGGTTTACGTCACCACAAGCTGCGATGGTGTCTAAGGCTGATTCGTTGATCTTCTGGATCGTGGTTTTTAGATTAGTCTTGATGACGCCGTGGAACTGGAAGGCCTGACGGGTGGTAAGCTTAAGTGTATGGTTAGCGTAGGTGGTACAGAGGGTGTCCATGTCGAGCCATTGCTTAGATGTAGCTACTCCGCCTGGTACTCGGATACGGATGAGGAAGGAGAATGCTTTTTCCAGTTTATGTTTACGACGGTTTGCACGTAGATCGCGGTCGTCTTGAAGGTAGCATCCGTGGAATTTGAGTAGCTGCTGCTCATCTTCAGTGAGACCACCCGTGGTGTAGTCTGCGAGACCTTCTGCCAAGGTGCCGCGAAGATAGTCGCTGTCGATCTTGAGGTACTCGTTATGTGCCAGTTTTTGTTCGCTCATGATAGTTTGGAAATTTGGATAGTAGTGAGTATTTAATGATAAAAGTTAGCTTTCTGCCGTTTGGCCTTTAGTAGACGTCGCGTTGGTAGCGTTTGTCTTTTTTGAGTTGATCGACGTAGGCTTTGGCTTCGTCGAGTGATTTGCCACCAGCGGCCTGGACGATTTCAATTAGAGCTTCGTGCACATCGTTTGCCATGCGTGAAGCGTCGCCGCAGACGTAGAAATGTGCTCCCTTTTCTAGCCAGGTATAAAGTTCTTCTGCACGTTCTAGCATACGATGCTGGACATAGACTTTTTCTGGTTGGTCGCGTGAGAAAGCCACGTCAAGTTTTGACAGGGCTCCACTTTTGAGATGATCTTGAAGCTCGAGTTGGTAGAGGAAATCGAAGTGGTATTTCTGATCTCCGAAGAAGAGCCAGGTACCTCCTTCGTTACTAGTTTCACCTCGTTCTTCGATAAAGGCTCTAAAAGGTGCGATGCCAGTGCCAGGGCCTACCATGATGACGGGTGTTTTGGTGTCGGCAGGAAGGCGGAAGTTTTTGTTTTGGTGAACATAGACTTTCACTTTCTCTCCAGTTTTGGCTTCGTCGGCAATAAAGGTTGATGCCACCCCTTTACGATCTTTGCTGTGCGTATGGTAGCGCACTGCTGCGACGGTAAGGTGGACTTCTCCTTCGTGAGCTTTGGGGCTGGATGCTATTGAGTATAGGCGCGGAGGAAGTTTACGCAAGACGTTGACAAATGTCTGAGCATCAAGATTCTGAATTTTATAGTTTTCTACTAAGTCAACAATTTGACGTCCCCATAGCCAGTCTTTAAGTTCCTCTTTTTTCTCGTCGGTAATAAGTGCTCCAAGTTCGTCTGATTTTGCGAGCTCGTTGTATTTCTTGATGATGCTTTTTGAGAGAGCAGTGATATCCAGTTGCTCTGTAAGAGCTACAGCTAAGGTGGTTTCGTCGTTACCTTTGACAGTTACTTTGGCGTCTGCATCAAGTTCAGTTGCTACTAATATGTCAGTAACAATTTGTTCGCAGTTGGTTGGAACTACAGCGAGTGCGTCGCCAGCTTCGTAGTGGAGGCCTGAGCCTTCTAGGTCAAGTTCAAGGTGGATTGTTTCTTTTGCTGTTCCTGGGCCATTGATAAGAAGATTCTCAGTGACTTCGGCAGGGAAAGGGTTTTTCTTCCCATATTCAATACCTGTTGGAGCGGCAAGACTAGAGAAATCGATTGATGGAGCAGAAGAGCTTGAAGCTGTGACTTTGGATAAAACTTCGCTGGCCCAAGCGTCGTAGGTGTCGTCAAAGTCCACGTCGCAATCTGCTCTGTTATGAATACGTTCCGCTCCGAGTGCCTCGAGGCGCTCATCGAATTCTTTTCCAGTTTGGCAGAATTTGTCGTAGCTGGTGTCGCCGAGAGAGCATACCGAGAAGCTGAGTCCTTTGAGATCTACTGCTTCAGACATGAATTCTTTATGGAAATCTTCTGCAGCCTCGGGTGGTTCACCATCACCCCATGTGGAGATGATGACTAGGGCACTATCGTATTTTTTCAAGTCAGTAGGTTTGCTCTCAGCCATATTTTTGAGAGTTGGTTTGGCTCCTTTTTTCTTGAGGGCTTTGGCAGTTTTATCTGCAAGACCTTCGGAATTACCGGATTCGGTGCCGTATAGAACGAGCACATTTGCTGGTTTAGAGGCTGAAGTAGAGGAGCCACTAGTTGCTGCCAGATAACCTGAAAGCCATGCCTTTTGAGCTCCGTCGAGAGTAGCGATGAGAGCGTCCGCAGCTGCTCTTTGTTGCGGGTTTAGAAGTGAATTTTCCGGTATCATGAAAGCTTAATCCTTAGTTAATTGATAAAGTTACTTTTGTTTCGGTCTGAGGAAACTGCCCGAGTTAGGAGATAATGCAACCTAAAATTAGGACATTATGACAAAATAGAGGGAGTGAGAAGAGGTGTAAATCTGAGTGAGACGAGCTGAATATTTTCAGAGTTCGAGTCCTTCAAGGGCTACATTGGGAATTTCCCCCGCCTTTTGATAATCAAAAGGTCCGCAAGAGTTAAGAGTAACGATGAGCAAAGCCACGAAAATGTGCTTCTTGAAAATCACTATGTTTTTGGCAAAGGGGTATTTTTATAGACCTAGTCCGCCGAGAACCGGTCCTATGACACTTCCTACGATACGTCCAGGCATAGAGAGAGCATTATTTACGATGGGTGCGTTACATGAAGTAAAAATACAACTGAGCAAGGCGATGATGAGTAATTTCTTAGATTTCATGATTTCAGTATCTATGTAGGCAGGTAGTGAAGCGGCTTGTATTCAGCTTCTCTCTGATCAGTGGATTAACTGAATGTGTGTGGGAAGTCAACCAAGAAGGATTTTTACGTTGCCAGATTTACAAACTTAGGAGACATATAGGTATGATTTCACGTCGTAAAGAGATCTACCCTGTCAGTGGGCCTTTGAACCATTATCTGTATCATTTTGATCGTCAGTCGGATATTCCATTAGTGTATGATGAGTTGTCTGAGTTTGACGATGCTGTACCGTATGAGGACCCCGAGGGGAATGAGACCTTATGGCTGACGGTGATGTATTCGAGGGAGGCGATGGAGCGACTGCGGCCGATGTTGACGCAAATTTATACGGCATTGAAGATTGGCGGTGAAGATGAACTGCACTCCCATTTGATTGTGGATCGTGTGGACTTTGGAGTCTTTGGAAATTCTAGACCTTTTCGTGTGTGTATCACCAATCAGTTCAATGATAATTCAGATTATTACTATGTAAAGAAAGCGGATGCTTCACGTCTTTATGGTCTAGAACTGGAACATATTCTTTCTCCGAATAGAATTAACTATTTGATCAATGGTAATACGCTGATTGAAGAGCATATTGCTGGGGTGCCAGGAGATATTTTCACTAAGGAGTATTTACCTAAACCTGAGTTGAATCGAGTTCGTATTGCGAAGGAGTTTACTAAATTTAATGAACGTTGCTTCATTCGTTTACTTGGAGACATGCGTTCTGTGAACTATGTGGTAGATATAACACCTGATTTTGAAGAGGTGCAGTATCGTGTGCGTCCGATAGATTTTGACCAACAGTCTTACGAAGGAAAAGGCAAAATCTATTTAGCGTATAATTTTCGATCAAATCGTCAGGTATCGAGCTTAAGTTTAAAAACATTGAACAGGGCAACTGTTAAGCAATACGCGGAAGAGGAAAGGTCACAGATGTCAAGAAGAGCTTCTTCTGAGCATCGCCGTTTGACGGCATTGCTATCGACAATGAAACGTGAGGATATCGCTCCGGAAGAGCATGTTAAGAAGCTGGGAGCTAATTTGGATTCACTACATAGTACCAAGGACTTTAGTAAATGTCGCACAATGGGGGAGTTGACAGCCGCTCATATTCGTTACATGCTTGATTTAACGAGTGTGCGTTAGTTGATAGAAATTTCATATGCCTACCAGTAAATTAGTTGAATTGAGAACCCGCCTGACTGATGCTGTCATGGGGGCTGATGATGCCGCTTTGGCGTTGTGTGTAGCTTTAATTGCCCGTGGTCACGTGCTTATTGAAGGCCCTCCAGGAGTGGGTAAAACGACGATTGCCCAAACTTTGGCAGATGCCATCAATGGTGATTGTAAGCGTGTGCAATTTACTCCGGATTTGTTGCCTTCAGATATATTGGGTTATAATCTTTACCGTCAGAGCGAAGGAGAATTTGAATTTATCAAGGGGCCAGTGTTTTCCAATGTTCTGTTAGCGGACGAAATAAATAGGACTTCTCCACGTGTGCAGTCGGCTTTACTTGAGGCGATGAGTGATGCTCAGGTTTCGGTTGATGGAGAGACATACAAGTTGGACTCTCCCTTCATCGTGCTGGCGACGCAGAACGATACGACATACACTGGAACTTTTCCTTTGCCCGAGCCTCAGTTAGACAGATTTTTATTATCCGTACCTATGGAATTGCCGAAACGTGATGTTCAAATCCGAATTTTGGCAGAGCATCGGCATGAGCAACGGCAATGCACTCCATTATTTGACAAGGATGAAATATACGAACTACAGCAACGAGCTGACGAAGTAAATTCTAGTGAGGATTTACACAGTTACATCATCGATCTTTGTGAAGGGGTGAGAAATATGGCTGGAGGCGCACACACTGTGTCTGTTCGTGCGAGTATTTCTATTTTGCGTGCAGCCAAGGCTTTGGCGTTTATTCAGGGGGAAGAACATGTTTTACCTGATCATGTACAGAAGGTTTTCATGAATGTTATGACGCATCGAGTATTGTGTGATGATGGCAGTGACTCTTATTCCGTTTTGCTTGCTGTGATAGAAAAGGTTCCTGTGCCTTGAGGAAGTTCTCTGAGAGAGTATGCTGATATTTGATAAATCTATAAAAACGCAGATGCAGCCAACGGCTTGGTTGCTTTTGCTATTCGGGTTTGTGGGTCTTTTTGTGTTAGGGTATCTCTTTGTTGATGGTATTCTTCTGGTACTATCTTTATTGTGCTTACTGTTGTTTTTAGTTGCCTTGGTTTGGGGACGGTGGAATGTTAGCAAGCTTTCTGTGGAGGTGAAGATGCCAGAGCGTGTTTATGCAGGAAAGGGAGTGGAATTCATTGCTTACCTTGATAATCACAAGCTGCTAATGGACTCGTTTGATTTGAAAGTTTCTGTCCATGTTTTGCACAGTGTTAAGATGGTTGCTACGGCTAGTTGGGTGGCGAATCAAGAGGCTGTAAAGCTTGCTAGGAGAATTAGTTTGCCACTTCGCGGAACGAGGGAGAGTTTTGAGGTTGAAATCGAATCACAATTTCCTTTGTCACTTTTTAAGCACAAAGTGAATGATGTGCAGCCGAAGAACTTGATCGTTTATCCTAGGTTAATCACTCCGGTTGAAGTGATGACATGTGGATCGTTGAATGATATTGATCCGCAGCGTGGTGTTCAGTTTGGCGATGCTGTGGGAGAGCCACGTGGAATTAGAGCTTGGCGTCCTGGTGATTCAGCTAAGCGTATTCATTGGCCTGCCTCGGCTAGAGCTCTTGTGAGGGGGCAGGGGCTAAGGTTGCGAGAGTATGATCCTCCGGGATTCGCTCCTGTGACCTGCTTGGTACTGTTCCATTCCCATGCTGATCAAGGGGAACTGTATCGGCAGGATCGTTTTGAGAGGGCAGCTTCGCTGGCTGCTGGGACATTGAGATTTTTGCATAGTAGGCAGGTGAAGGCAAAGTTTACGGCTGATTTCCTTGGTTGGAGAACTATTGATTGTGATACTCGATCGCAATATATTGAGTTGCTTGCGATCATGGCACAAGCTGAACGCTCTTTGGGGACACAGCAACATGACCTGCAGTCTTTGGTAGATGACTTTTCTTCTAAGATTGATCAGTTGGTGATCGTTTCAGATATGGATCCAGATAGTTGGTCTGAAGGGCTGACTATGCCGGAGAATACCTTGGTGATTGATATTCGCCAAATGCATTTTGGTCGTCGGAGCTTCGCAAGAGCATCATAGAAATCATTATGAAATTTATTATTTTTACTATATTTGTGATTTTTGGATATCTCTGTTTGGGGGTATTTCAGGAAGTTTTAGGCTTATGGGTTTCGGTTTCTGCGGCGACGGCTTTCTTTATTGCTGCGGTAGGTGTATGGCTGCACCAACCTAGAAGACTGATTATGAGATTTTCTCGACTACGGCGTCCTAGTTTGTTTGAGATTTTAGCTGGGAGTTCTATGCTTGTTGTAGTTGTTCTAGTAGTTTTTGTGAGCTTGTTGTTTGGGCCAACCATGGCGGAGCAAGTTCGTAAGGAGTTAAGTTTTAGTGGAGGTGATTGGAATGGGAAATACGACGAGGGGGGAGATATATTCGACGAGGCTGACTCGAGTGAAAAAAATGGTGGAGAGTCTAATAACGGATCTCAGAAAAGCGGGCTTTCGGAGCAACCTGAAATAAGAATACCTACAAAAGGTAAAATCTCTCTTCCTGAATTTCCCGAAGTTCGTGTGAAACCCAATGATCAGCATAGCTCTTCGTTGTTTCAATCGAAGCCGATGTATATCAGGATGAAAACTCTCAATCATTTTGACGGAGTTTTTAGGTGGACAGCTCAGAACCCTAATTTTGGTTTGTCGCTGGCTAATGATGAAGGCTGGGTAACGGTAAGTGAACGTAGTAGTAGAACACCTGTTTTGTATCGAGTCACCCATTCAGCTAAGAACAAGTATTTGTATGCGTTGCAGGGGGTGCAGAGTGTGAAGCTTTCGCATTTGCGAGGGTCTAGTGAGTATTTTTTCGAGTTGCCACCGATGAATGGTAGTTCAAAAAAGAGCCGTAGCTATGACTGTATTTCTTATCCTCTATCTTATAATGATATTAATAGGAAAGAGAAAACGCTTTTGGGGGTAGGGGTTACAAAGCAAGTGTATCGTGAAAACAGGTTTGGAGGCGAATTTAGAGAGAGGATCAAGAAGACCGCTGCAGCCTTTAGTAATATGAGTTTAGCTGGTCAACTGGGCGCGGTCAGGGAGACCTTGAGAAGTAATTGCACGTATTCACTGAATATTGAAAATTCTAGAGATTTACCACCAATTCAAAATTTCTTATATGGTGATAAAGAAGGTTTTTGTCTGCATTTTGCTACGGCGACAGCATTATTGTTACGCGAACTTGGTATCCCATGCAGGGTTGCCACTGGATATGCTAAAGGTACGTATTTTAAAAAGAATGATATGTGGGTGTTCTATACGAATAACGCACATGCTTGGGTGGAAGTAAAATTAGAAGGCTATGGCTGGGTGGTGTTTGATACGACGCCTCCTGAAGAAATTGACCCCGAGCGAGCTCCTCATGACTCCGAGCCAAGAGTATTCCCGACCGATGAAGAGAAGCAGGCGTATTGGGACAAGATTGAGAAAGAAAATCAGAATGTTGAAAGCAAATCTTTTGCTGACTTGTATGGTAGGATTTTCGGGCAAAGTCAGTGGATATTGCTTGTGATCGTGATTTTATTAGCAATTCTCGCAACCATTGGAATTGTTCAAAAATTGGATAGGAAAAAACGTCGCAAAACTGAGTTGGAGGAAGATGAGCGTGTTGTTTACGAAGAAAAGAAATATCTCGCGATGTATCGTAAAATTTGTCAAATTAATAGTTTACCGATGTTGAGTGGAGATACGTTACTGGCTCATGTTAC
>JAVCKV010005089.1:0-26877 GCA_032274145.1 Herpochondria borealis | reverse complement strand
AATTAGAACCCTCATTCAGCCTGTTTTATGCTTCTTCTTCGCTTGTTGATCACTCTCGCCTGCGGAGATTGGAAGAGTCGTTTTGCCTGTTGCTTCGTCCCTTTCGAAGTCAAAGTCTTCAAATGCCCCCGCAATGATTCATCGTAGCCCCATCAGCATGTCGGTCTGTTTTGGCGTGTCTGTACTGCCGCAAGCTTGCCTCAACGAGATCATGAAATGCTTTCTCCGTCAACTTCTTGAGGATGGTAGCCTTCGTACTATCCGAAAGATTGCTACTCGAGCAAGCCTGGAAGAAGCGCGTCTTAATTTCCGCATTCTTCGAGAGATCATCGATTGCGATTGTGTGGTCCCCTCTTCGTTCCCATTGACTATGGATGCTTGACCGAATCTGCTGCATGAGACATTTTCGGAAGTCAAAGTACTCCTCTGACGCCAAGGTCAACCAGCCGCCATTGCGAAGAAGATCGGAATCTGAGTAGCAGTCTCGCATGTACTTCGACATCGTCTGTCAGAGTCCAATGCAGTTCCTCTGCGTGAAGTCGGTGTCTTGCGAGTTTCCTTCTCAAACTGAAGAGATTATAACCATGCCCAGGGGGGCCAACAACAACCAAAACTCCGAGAGTTTGATACGGACGCACATCAACTTCCTTTACCTCTGTGCTAGTCCACTGCATCAGTTCGAAGCAATGAGCGCAATGAGAGACGAAGAAATGTCAGATATTACGGGTGATGTCAGCGACTCTCTTGAAAGAAGCTCTGATCATACTGCAACCGCTGCGAGCTTCAAACGGCGCAAGCTCCGCTTTTAGATGGCGCAGAAAACGAATACGGGCACTGCAGCGACCGTGCAGACTCGCGTAGACAGCTTTGCTGGGACTCACCTTGGCGATCCTCCAACAAAACAACAAACGACGCAGGAAACTTTAGCAAAGTCGCTGCTTACTGCATTGATGACACCGACCAAAGGGGAAGTACAATATGACAAGCTTCTTTTCGACGCCTGGAAAGCATGGCTCCCGACCATTTCAACAGCATCGTCGAAAGAATGTATTGTGTTACAGTACCACCGAGATCCCGATTCTGCACCTACATCTGAGCCACTCATGGCCACTTGCTTAACTCGTCAATTAACGCAAGGCGATCTTCCGTTTTTGGAGAAGTCATCCAACGTTGGCGTCGCCACTCGAATGACCACTATGTTGTATTCGTGAGAAGAGAAAATGTTGTCAAGCCGTGGCAGATTCAGTATTGTACCTCAGTTGTTAAGATCAAGATGCTAGTAGATACTAGTCTTGCATTAGCAACTAATGTTAATGGACGAGTTAAGAAGGTTGATCTTTGAGACAGTGGTCCCATCGTGCAATGGATCTCGTACGTTTCGACACTGGTATGGCCATCTCTTGTGAATATGTGCATTCCAACTGGAAAGATGCGTCTTATAGCAATCGCAGGCAAAAGAACCACTCACAAGACCGTTCATGGGAATATGTGTACATCACAGGAATGTATATGCCTGCCAATAAGTGTGGCTCGAACTTCAAATACTCTCTCGTGTCCTACACAAGCGCTAACGTGGACGATGATGGCATTCACACACTGGATGAGTACCTTTTGAACATTGAAACTGACACTACAAACTCACAGGCTTACGTCGATTGGCACAAGCTACCACTGTGTGGGTCACATGCGCATTGGGCGGGCTCTCAGCGCCGGACCAACTCGTTGAACTCCAAGCTGATATGACGACCATACAAACTTATTGGTTCACCGATATTGACAGGGATTATAAACTCCAACCAAGGCGACTTCTGGGAAATGACCATTAACCCCAAGAAACTTGCTCAGTCGAATTCCCTTCATGTTGTCCGGAGCAATGCAGACGACAATGAGTGTTCAGTCCTCGCTAAGGTCTCTTCCTCGGCGTTTGGTGTATGGGTGGACCCGAACGAATCAAACAAAGCATTGCAGATGATGAGTAGTGCAGACGTTCACCTGGGGTGCTTGCTAGCTTTTTGGGTTTTGCAAACGGGCCTTCTTACTGTAACAGGTGACCTACGGAAGGCTGGGTACATCGATCTTTCGCCGAGCAAGTACACTGGGGGATCCCTCGCCTCCTTGTGGCGTGGATTAGGGCCTGTCTTGAAGAACACACTAATTCCCGCGGCAAGACTTGGCATTGTCCACTCCGACCTTAGAGCGGGCAGCAACCGAACCGCAAATATTGTCGTCAACCAAACTGCAGATGGCAGCTTTGATTTGCAGATTATTGATTTTGACAGCTTCTGCCTGCTAGACGAGCATCCAGATGGAGTATCTTCACTTGAGAGGACTCTCGTTCCCGACGGCGATATGAAAGCTTTGGATTACTTGCTACTGCAAGTACATCTTCTAGGTCAGGCGTGGTTGAAAGAAATAAATCAAGCTTCGGTTCGTGGCCAAGTTGTAACCAGCTCAGCTCTCGCTTTTGGGATTGGAGAGGAGCCTATTCCAGAGATCGCAATCACTTTGCTGTGGCAGTACTATGGCTTATGTTTGCATGGGCAGTCAGGGGCATTTGGGCTGGATTCTATGGAAGCGGCCGTAATGGCAGAGTGGCGAAACCGGGTCACCGTACTGCCAATAGAGACACTGGCAGACGACGATGACATCGTTGCTATGAAGGAGGCATTTTCGGCGATAGGGATTACTGGCAATGCACTGCACAGTCGACCAATACCATAGTTTATTGTGTTCTGGCATTGTTGCTTGCCTCACGAGAATTACAAACACTACTAACATTTAATGGTAAAGTTCAGCCATTGTCCTGATTTGGCGCTAGCTTCAGTGACTCTTTAGAATGTTTAAAACCTTCATCCAGTTTCCTAACAACTTTCGCTAACACCCAAGCTAAAGTATTGTGCGTATTCGCACATTTAGGAAACTCATTAATAGAGCGTTCAAAAGATGATCGTAGGATTGGTTCACCCAGAGATCATATTCTTTTTTCAGGCTAGTCTCCCTGATCGCAGGGTAGAAATGATCTGCCAACGAGCCATTGCCTCATGAGCAATTTTCAGCATTTTCAAGCCCTTTGACTAATTGCCCGAATAATACAGTTCCATACCTCTGCATTATAAAATAATTACTATAATATCGGCTAATATGGAGCCGAACCAGATGGACCAATGAGCGCAGAGGCTAAATTCACATGCTAAAAAGCCGCAGCCTTACTCCATTCTTTTAAATTAATATAAGGACTCTGTTCCTGAGATATTTGCTAAAGCCTCTTGATACCTATTGGACGTTCTATTATTTGTAGAGGACACGATTAAAACTCTCTCTAAAAAGTCCATTGTATCGACGATAGTGAGTGAGTGGCTGCTTTGAAATTGCAATCTGGACAAATCAGTAGTCGTCTTCGTGCGTGGGTTAGAAACTAGTGGTTTGACCCACGCTTCATGTAGCGTTTCTACACTTGGGGCGCTCAAAGCGATGAAGTCTCAGGGTACCCGTGTAGAGGTCTTACTAGATATCTCATTGTTCTTCAGATGATTCTAGTTGGGTTGTAAATCTACCCAGTAGCCTACGAGAGGTCAGTTTGGTTGTGAAAACGGACGAATTACTCAACTGCTACAATACAACTCTTAGACTGCGGCAGGTCCACCAGCAGCGTCCTGCAAAAGCACACCGCGTCATGATAGTTGACAGAGATTCACACAATATTGAAACATGGCACCGTTGTGTTTTACGGTTCGTTGCAAAAGTTCTTCGCTTTCGCTGTCTCCGATATTCGCATCAGAAGAGATTGGATTATACGACGGATCTCGGCTGTTGTACGAAACGTCGCAGAAAAAGTTGCTCCACACGTCCTTTCAATTGAATAGACCAGCACACAAACACAGTATAAGCAACTATAACCAACATTTGCGTAAAAAACAACCAAAGCCTTGCTTCATACTCTCCCTCCTCTCCAGAGACGGCTGTAGATAGCAAAAGTATGGGAAGCCATAGGACGGCAATGAAGAGCACTTCAAAGAGATGCCTGCAGTATTCCACAATAGTCTTTCGAGACAGCAAAGGCATCAGGACCGCCAAATCATCCTCCGTCCATCCTTGTACTGACAGTATTTCGTCGGGTGTTTGTCGGGATGCCCACGACATGTAATTTTGAAAAGTAACGCGAATAGGTTGGCGGCTTTTGTCGCCAGGATCCATATTTGTCAGAAAGGATTCGGAGAAGACTCTCTTGAGATAGCCTGACACAAAACAGTAGGCGGCAATTCCGAGGACACCTGCAACAAGCAGTATCGCTGCACAGACATACCACGCCGTCGTATTGTAATTCTCAAATGAAAAGAGAACGAGCATCAGCGTCAGAAGCATAACTGCAAGGAGAAAACGCTTGGTAACCTTCCATCGTACAAGCCAGTCATCCAGTTTCTCTCGTGGTATATTCCACCCTTCCAATGAGCGTAGCTCAGCATGCGTCTGCCTCACGATCCAATCCGGGCCTCTTGGTACAACCAACACAGTGGTGGTTGTGGAGCGTTGAGAGCCGCTGCTCTCGTCAACCGACAGGGGAGCAAAGGGAGTCTCCATTGTTCTTTGTTGTTGCAGCTGTTCTATTTTGAATTTTGGGCCTTCGAGCACTCTCGCATTTTGTGGCGTCAAAAGAAAGGGTCGGACACGGGTCACAATCACAACGCATAGATTTGCAGAACATACAGAACTGAGTATTTTGAATTGGGTCACAGATAGACACGCGTGGCCACTTATTACAAGAGAAGTGTGCAACGGACTGTTCAACGCCCTGGTCGGCAGGTGGATAACCGCTAAAATTCTTTTCAAAAAGACCTTTGGTTTTGAAGTTGCAAAGTAGGAACTTCAACCCGAACTGTTCTCGAAACAGCTAGAGAGGCATGAACATGTACTCCAGTAGCTCCCTTGACGTGCTATGCATATGAGTACTTGAACCAAGAACCAACAGGTATATGTATAGTTTTAGACCTAGGGAGACAGGCCCCCCACACGGTATCTAGGTTCAATCGTCGGTCTCTCTAGAAGCCCTTTGAAGCGACCAGGGCGCTGGATTACTTTACCCGTTCCTCAACATTCTTAAGCCGTAACAGTTAGGGGGCCCAGTGATGAGTTAGTTTAACCCCGGGAGACAGTTTGACGGTAGCGAGCTGATCACGCTAATCCTTCAGGTTTCTCCCAACAAGATGCTGCAGGTCTACCGATACTAGGGATATGGTTCGTTGAGTCATCTCCTGCTGTATTCCACAGAAGCAGCTACTTGATTGATACTGATCCTTGAATGCTCTCTAATAGGAACGAAGACTTCATTAGAGAGTATTAGGATTGCAGAAGTAGGCTAGTTTATGATAAACTTTCATCTACTAAACCAATAATTTAGACGGCCATCTCGGAGGCCTTGGCCTTGACATCATCGATGTTTCCAACCATGTAAAAGGCACCTTCTGGAAGGTCATCGTATTCGCCTTCGATAATCTGACTGAATCCATCAATGGTGTCCACCAAAGAGACAAACTTACCAGCGGTACCTGTGAAAACCTCAGCGACATGGAACGGTTGAGACATGAACTTCTGCACCTTACGTGCGCGGGCGACAGTCAACTTGTCGTCTTCCGAAAGCTCATCCATACCCAAAATGGCAATGATATCTTGCAAACCCTTGTAATCCTGGAGGAGCTTCTGGGTAGCACGGGCAACTTCGTAATGGTTCATTCCGATCACACGAGGATCAAGCATTCGGGAAGTAGAGTCGAGGGGATCGACGGCAGGGTAGATACCAAGTTCGGCAATCGAACGGGAAAGCACAGTGGTGGCGTCCAAATGCGCAAAGGTGGTAGCTGGTGCAGGATCAGTAAGATCATCAGCAGGCACGTAAACAGCTTGCACAGAGGTAATAGATCCCTTGGAAGTAGAAGTAATACGCTCTTGGAGCCCACCCATATCAGTAGCAAGAGTAGGTTGGTAACCGACAGCAGAAGGAATACGTCCAAGAAGGGCAGACACCTCCGAACCAGCTTGGGTGAAACGGAAAATGTTGTCAACGAAAAGAAGCACATCCTGTCCTTCCTCATCACGGAAGTACTCAGCAATCGCAAGACCAGTCAAAGCGACACGGGCGCGGGCTCCTGGAGGCTCGTTCATCTGTCCGTACACAAGAGCGGCCTTGGAACCATCGGTGGATCCAGTCTTCTCGTCAATCTTGATGACCCCTCCTTCAATCATCTCGTAGTAAAGATCGTTACCCTCACGAGTACGCTCACCAACACCGGCGAAAACGGAGTAACCTCCGTGGTTCATGGCAATGTTGTTAATAAGTTCCATGATAACGACGGTCTTACCGACACCGGCTCCACCAAAGAGACCAATCTTTCCTCCCTTGGCGTAAGGGGCAAGAAGATCGACAACCTTGATACCAGTAACAAGAATATCCTGCGAACGTCCCTGTTCCGTGAAGGTAGGGGCCGAACGATGGAGAGGGGCAAACTTCTCAGCTTCCTTGGTAAGGAAGATTGGTCCCTTCTCGTCGACAGGTTCACCAATCACGTTGATAATACGTCCGAGGGTATCTGGACCGACAGGCACTTGAATTGGTGCTCCGGTATCTGCGCATTTTTGTCCACGCACAAGACCATCGGTACTTTCCATGGCAATGGTACGGACAGTGTTTTCTCCCAAATGCTGGGCGACTTCGAGCACGAGACGCTCAGCTCCCTCAGGCATCTCAACCTCCAGGGCATTGAGAATCTTTGGGAGTTTCTCGTCGAACTGCACATCCACAACGGCACCAATGACTTGTGTCACCTTACCACCGCTCATGAGAGCAGATGTACCTTGGTAGGCACGACTTTGTTGGCTGACAGCTGGTGTGAAAGCAAAGCATTGGTGTTAGCAGATATTCATCGGCACTTTCCCATCGGCATTTTCAAATCCATCCAATGAAGTTTCGCGAAAGGACACGAAACTGCACTGGCGACGTACGACACACAGACGAAAAAAGCGATCCGACCACCACCGATCAGCATTGTGACCATGGCGATTGGAGTAATCTCCCAACCTCATCATCTTCTCAACAACAACTCCTCCATACGACGGCAAACACACAGGGACAATGCGCATGAAAACTTACCCAATTGAGCGACACGACGGGCAGCAAACATGGTGTGTAACGTCTATAAAAACAATGTTTTGACGGAGGGTGAAGAACCGCAGGGACATGCTGGTAACGGCTACGTAGCGCGCAGTATATGACGTAGAAAATCTTTTTGGGACAATGCTGGAGGAATTTAGAAACAGAAATTCACAGCTCTTGTACTGGAACCTTCGTAGAGCGTAGTACTACCGGCTAGGATCGCCAAGAGCCCAAGATTCCTTTTTCGCCTGTGACGCGCCGTATGCCCGAATAGGGTTCGGGGGGCGCAGTACAAACGGCAACCTGGAAATGGCTGTGTTCGCCTTTTTGCATTGGATTCCAACGCCACCACCGCAACCCTCCAATCCCCTTTCTTCAATCTTCTTCACCCAACCATGTTGTCACGAACGGCCTCTCAATTGATGCGACGCGCATCCCCTCGCTTCATGAGCACTGAAGCAGCTGCTCCAACTAAAATGACACTCAACTTTGCGCTTCCTCACGAAACGATTTATGCTGGTGCCGAGGTCGAGACTGTCATTATCCCTGGTGCTGATGGTGAATACGGAGTTACCGTCAATCACGTCCCTGTCGTTTCTCAACTCAAGGCCGGTGTCTTGCAAATTATCCATGAATCAGGAGATCCAGAAAAGTACTTTGTTGCTGGAGGCTTTGCCTTGACACATGAAAACTCTGTGACTGTAAGTAATTCTCGTATTCAATGTCTCAAAAGCAATACGAAAATTCATCTCATTTTCTTATTCCCCATCAGGATGTCTCATGCCCGGAGGCTGTCAAGTTGGACGATTTGGATTCTGCGGCTGTGCAAAAGAATTACGATGCCGCCAAGATGGCCTACAGTAGTGCCACAGCTGGATCAGTCGAACAAGCTGAGGCAGAGATCGAAATGGAAACCAACAAGGCTATGGGCGTGGCCCTTGGACTTGCCATGGCGTAGAGAAGTGACGATGCATCTGCGTTTAGTGCTGCTATTCTAACTTAGAGATAGTATAGGAGCATACGATGTTAGTGTTGCCATTTCAGTACTCACTTCAGAGGTCTTAGATTCCGTAGAGCGCCTCGATTCGAGAGAACTACCATTATTGAGTTTACTCAAGGACTTCCGTGTTCCCGCTCTATCCATATTTCCATCAACCGAGCGCACCCAGTACGAGCATGAGTTCGTCGTATTATTAAAAGAGCGTGACATGAAACCGAATTGGGATGTAATGTGTTGGCAACATCGGTCGTGAGGACGAGAGATGCACGGGCACGGCACGGGCGACCACCGCCTGACGGGCAGCACACTTTTATTTTTACAGTTGCAATCATTTGTTTCCATCTTTTATGATCCGATAGTCTGGGTCAGCGCATTTTAGAGTTGTCCTCATATATACGTAATATATTTCCCTTCTCATGTAGTAAGAACTTGACGAGCTTCTCTCTCTCTCTCTCTCTCTCTCAGGAATCTCTCTAGAGGGGCTCATTAGCTAGTACTAGTGCAGTTGCACAGTCTCTGTGTGCCTCTCGGTCTCTACGACGTAGAGAGAGTATTGCGCGCTGCTTCGATGACTATACTGGTATTGCAGTGCACAATCTCGAGTAGTACTAGCGCAGGCATCAGCAGTATGGAAACGAGAATCGCATCGAAACGTGCGACAAAAGTCTAACTCGGGTCGAATCAGTATCTCGAAAACCTCAGTCCGTCGAAACACAAAATTATTGCATAATAAAATGAAGATCCCGATAAGCCAAATTATTGATGTTGATGTTTCTTTGGCAGAACAGCATGTCGCTTCGTACGTGATCAGAGGACGGAAGGAGAAGATGCTCGCCCTCTTGGTTGCCGCCAAAGAAGAGGACACTGCACATCTTTTGAGCATTTCCGAGGAGGATATGGCCCGGTTTTGGGATACTGCGTACGCCACTGGGGACCTACCTATGAGTGGAGTGACGGAACTCATTCTTGTTATGCGATTCGTAGCAGCAACAAGAAAAACGAAAGCTGAGGAAGAGGAGACGAAGGCTGAAGCAGACAGGAAGATGGAAGAGATGAACCTTCAGATGTCCGCTCTCAAAGAAGAGATCGCCGGTCTCAAAGAAGAGAACGAAAAGCTCAAGAAGGTGAACGTGGAACGCTTTGTCTTGGTAGAGCACGAAAATCCCAAGTAGCGTTTCCTATAAGTAGTAGCTCATTCTACTATTAGATCACCTTGGTGAACTTAAATGCTGTTCTCCCTGGTGCAGGGTGCAGCGTCTATGGTGCAAATTGATTCATTGTTTTTTCTGCAATGACATACAACTCGGACTTCTGGCGAACGCACCTTGCTACCCACGAGAAGTCGATATTATGGGGGGCTCAGTTTGCCGCCAGCATGATTATTGGGTGGTGCTGCCTCACAGCGCGGGAGCTATCAGCTGCTGATCAGGCAGGGTAGTACTATCATCATGTGGGATTCTCTTGGTTGCTACAGCTGAGCGGTTTCGTCGAATATGGACTTGTAGCATCCAATTGTAGCTCAAACCGTTCACGAAAAGCAAACACAGTCGTTCTCTGATGTGCGCAGTAGTATCAACATGTGTATCGTATCACATTACTGACTTGCTCTGCTAATACGGCGACGCTCTCTAGAGCTAGAGAGTGTCTCGCGAGTACTCACTGCAACATTAGTTGCGATAGTGCGTGGGAGCTCTGAGATGGTATCTTAGAATACATGTGCATCAACCCTGCTGACACTCATTCACACTTCTACGCTCTAGAGAGTACTCAAGATGGACAGAAAGATGTAGGTTGGTTAGAGAAGTGCTTCTCGAAATCTAATATTGGAACATACCCAAGTACGAGTGAGTCCGCGCTTCAGAAGAGAAGGACTCGCGTACGGCCGGCGCGTCACCCATTTGTCGCAACACAGGACTGACCATCCACCCTCGCGCAGTGCAAGGCACGAAAGTGGCTGCATAGCTGCAGTAGGTTGCAGAAGAATGGATATCAACACCGTATCCTTTGTGGTCGGAAAGATGAGGGTTGATACATGGATACTGTGCTGTAGCAATACTGTATAGCCTTGTGGCTGAAAAGATGAGATTTTACGGTAGCAATACTGTGTAGCCTTGTGGCCGAAAAGATGAGTGTATCCTTCCTTTAGCAATACTGTGTATCGAAAAGATGAGGTTGCAGTACCATATCCTGGTCGAAAAGTTGAGCTCGGCGCACGACAAAAAATCGAAAAATCGCCAAAGACGGAAATTCCGTATATTATCTTATTCAAACTTGAATACTTGGATAACGGTTATATGGAGATGCAAGGATCTTGGATTCACCGTCCGTCTTGTTGCAGCAACAAATAATGAGAAGAAGGGCAATTCCAAATTTTAAAATTAGAGCTCATGGAGTCTCTTGTTGTTATCCCTCAATCAAGCTGCACCCGAGAAGTATACTAGCCTGAGACGCACGATATAACGATGAGGACACCTTTTAGTTCTGTCACCGGTGATGCGAATATGAATCTTTCCTTGAGCGGCGTGTCAAGTTTCGGTGGTCAGACGAATCTCTTGATGGTGCCAGATGGTGCTGATTGGATCACAAGACAAACGCACTTTGAAATACTTTCCTTGCAAGGATGGCAGCGTTCGATACCACGCAGCAACTTGAAACGCATTCTGAAACAGTGGAGAGTCGTCAACCACGTTCTCCTTACTGTATTCTTTCTCTCGATTGTGGTCGCGTACTTTTGGATGTGGTACTTTTCTCCGACAGTATGGTACAGTTTTGCTGGAGTACTCGCTGGTCTTGGTATTATTGGACTCGTGGCGTACTTCATGATTTCAAGGCATCTCAAGCGAAAGTTCTCTGAAGGATTTCTTGGCGGAAACTTGAAAAACACTGCCCACCAAGAAGTTTGCGTCTCAGTCGAGAATCAAGTGAATTGGACAAGTCGTCAAACCCACGAGGAAATCAAGTCAGTTGATGGGTGGACGGATAGAGACATGATAGTTTTGCTTCCTCTCCTCTGGAAAGCACGCTGCATGCACTATATGAGACGCATTTTTGAAGTTTTGTTTGTTGTCGTGCTTGCTATTCCATGGGTCTTTCCGGGTGTCACCTGGTGGGTCGAAGGAGGCTCAGACGCGGTACTCTGGTCCGTGTTTGCATTTCAGTTGTTCATTATGATTGGCTTTACTGGCTTCCTATGTCGGTCTATGCAGTTGAATGGGAAAGTTGAGCAGCTCTTTGCACGACGTTTTACTCGACCGATGTCTTGAGAATTCATGTCGGTACAGAAACCCCTAGTATATTTATGAGTGTCATATTGTTTGTTATTGAACGCGAGGATGGGTGTCCTGCTGCTGAGACTTCAAGCTACAGTGCTTGCCGCGACGGAGCCGGACAGATTCGCGTCTACATGATCTACGTTTTTAAAATAATTAGAAGTTTGGGTGTCACTCTACAGTACAACACACTTGAAGAGTTTGCTGAGTTTAACTACAGTACCATCAGGTCCCTACAATGGTGTCTTCTTAAATTTATCGTGCGTTTCATTTCATCTTTGCAACATTTGGTTGCTTTATAAAACAGAAGCAAACACCCCCACGCACGGCATCTGAGACCAACTTCTCGGATCTCATGCCATTTCAGGTTTGCTAAGAATAGTGGACAACGGCATGAAATCCTGTACTTGAAACAACAACACTTCATCACAAATGAGGCAGTTTTGCGGCTTTCGACGTTCATATGAAAATATATAGGAAGGTATTTGCTCCTGCAACTGTACCACGGTCGCTTTCGCGGCTCGCTGTCGCAGAAAAGAACTGGTTAGCTGCGAAGTACCAGCAGCCACCGCTCCTACAAGGACGCCAATAAGTATAAGGATGCCCAGGCGCATTACCAAGGATTGCTCTTGCTCCTGCAAGCTTCTCAAATACGCGGCCAACAACCCCATACCCAAGCCCAGACCAAGGCACACAACGGTGGTGAAAATACTGGTGATTCGGGCGGTCCGTGCTATCTGCTCAAAGTGCTGACGCATGACGGATCGCCAAGCTCGCATCTCGGCCTCGTTCATTCCGGTGGGGGGCGACGTGATCTCGTGCAGACCAGTCTTGTGGATTCCATGCAAGCGATAGCTCGTCGTACCGCTATTCTTGGCTTGGTCGTCGGACGACTCGGCTAAACTATCACCATAGGGAGTTTGCGAACTGGAGCCGATATCGCTATAGGGAGTTTGCAGGTCCTGATCCATGGTGTCCTTGAATGCGTGTCGCTTGAGCGAAAAGGATGTTCGATTGTTGGTTTTGTTGTCCAGAACTCTTGAGCTGGGTAGAAGAAAGTGTGATGTGTGTGACATGACTGAGTTCGAATTTTCGTTCCAATGAAAATCGCGGCCGGCGATCTGTGGTTCTCTGTTTATCGCTCTTTTTCACAGAACCCACACGAAAAGGTGTCATTTTTCTGATTTTCCGGCTCGATACTGGACAACTAGCGAGGAGACTATGGCTGACCTCATCAGCAACCACCATACTACTACTATGATGTCTACAACTCTACATGCCATAGAGAGACGAGATTGAGTCACTCCTACACGTACTAGATACTTTCGGTGCCTGATGACAATATTATGCCCACAAAATCAGTTTGCCTTGGCGATCCACAGACGCCACTTGCTGTCCACTTGTTCCGCCAGACCCCCACGCAATACCACTGGCACTCGTCTTATGGCCTGGAAGTTTCTTGACCAATTTCCCATCCTTTGTGCGCCAGACACACAGCTGTCCAGTGGCAGCACCACTCACACTGGCAGCATACATTCCATCCGGACTCCAGGAAGCGGCAGAATGTGTGTAGGCGGACGTGAAGTCAATGTCCCGTAGTGCCATCACCGTCATACCAGTTCTCATATCCACCACCTTCAAACATGAGTCCTTGCCATTTGTCAACACAAGTGTCGGATTGGTGGGATGGAATTGAACAGATGTCACCCCACCTTGGTGCAAACCTTCGACATCACCTGTGCGGTCTCCTGTACGAACATCCCAACATCGCAAACCACCATCCATGTGACCCGACACAGTTGTAAAGGAATCGCTGGCGACGTCCACGGCATAACAGGTGGACGAGTGACGAAGTGTGACGCTTTGTCGATAGGTCTTGCGCGAAATGTCCCAGACCTTCATGGAACGATCGGCAGACCCAGTTATTACGGCACGGTCGTTGCCAAAGATTCGAACGCAGGTAATCTTGTTGGCGTGTCCCACAAGTTGATGAATCTATGATCATGGGATCCGTTAGTGCAAGCAAGCAGATAAGCGATAGTGCGATCGTCTTGAGACACACGTACCATGCGTTCAGTTTTCACGTTCCAGATGCGACACATCTTGTCACTTCCTCCACCGGCCACCAATCCACCATCGCTGATATCGCACGCTGTAATCACACTAGTACCTCGTAGAGTCGCTCGTGCAGCCCCAGACGCTGTATCCCAGACCTTGACGAAACTGTCACTTCCACATGTAGCTACCAAATTACCTTCTGGATCGTATCGAACACAGGTGGAATCACCACGGTGTGCATCGACCGTGTGTTTGACAGTGGATGGCACGATGGACCCAGTGGCTCCAAACTTGCGCGATTCGGTATTATCGGCGTCTAATGTCGTCGTGTCCTCTTTCGGTTTGCTACCAAACCACCCCTTGCGTTTATCATCTTGCAACTTGAGTGTTCGTAACATGTCAACTTCCTTCTTGAGCGTATCTACCATTTCATTCAACGTATTCAATTCATCAGATGCCTTTCCTTTTTCACTGACAAGTCGTTCAATCATGTTATTGTTCTCATCCTTCAAGATATCATTCTCCTTTTGCAATGATCGAATCGTTTCCTTGAGACCATTGTACTGTTGCTCGGCCAATTTCGTAATGCCCTTTTGATCTTGAATCTGTTGTTCCAAGTGTTGAATGGCCTTATCCTTTTTGACGAGCTCTTTTTCGTGAGCCTTGGTTTGGCTTTCTAGGGCCGCATGCGCATCCTTGAGGTTGGCCAAGGAGTTGGCCGTCTCCAACGCTTGCGCCGTATCCGTCTGATGGACCTTCAACTTGACATTCAATTCTTCTTGCAAACGTTCCAACTTTTCTCGTAATCTCGTTTCATTTCTCAAGGCTGCCGTATCGTTGTTGGCGCTTCCACCGGAAGACGAGGAGGAAAGGGTGACATTTTCTCGTTCCAACGCTTCACATTTGAGTTGCAATCCATCCAGTTGATTCAAGAGCCTCGCATTAGCCTCATGTACTGCCACGAATGGAACCGTTTCGCGAGCATTACGCTCCAAGAGAAGTTGATGTATGTCCTCTAGCAACATGATTCAGTATAAGAAGTTCTTTGTGGAGTAGAATGTTGCTCTGCGGCAGCAATGAGCATCATGGTCAAGTGTATTCGGCAAAGTTGCTTCAGACATCAACGACTCGACTCGATCCTTCCTTTAGGTGAGGATATTGAGTGAATATCACCCCATTTTGGATCGGGATTGAATCAATGGATTCGTGACTGCGCAGTTTGCGACAATGACGACGACATCATCACTACGTTATCATCTAGTCTAAACATAGCAGACACACAGAGAAAGAGACATGTTGGCAGCACGTCCTTGTCGGTCTCTTTATTATATCTTGGCTTGTAGTGCTTGCTCTGCCTTTGTTCCTTTGGCGAGACATCAAGTACGATCTTCATCATCCATCATGGCAGCAGCAGCTGTATCCACTGATTTCACAAAGGACCTTCCGACACCCCTCATTCTTGGATCTGGTTCGTTCACACGCAAACTCATTCTTGGTGAAATGGGGATCGACTACAAGGTGATTAAACGCCCCATTGACGAGTATGGCATTGGAAATCGGGAGGAGGATGCACCAGCAGATTTGGTTCTGACGTTGGCCAAGGCCAAAGCGGCACATCTCGTGCAAGAGTTGGAGGCGGGGAATTGTCAACAAGAGCTGCAGGACCAAGAACTGCCGTTTGTGGTCTTGACGGGAGATCAAGTAGTGACAATGAAGCAGAACGAGGGAACTGTGATTATGGAGAAACCAGATTCGATCGAGCAAGCCAAGGACTTTTTGCAACGCTACGCCGAGTCCCCGCCGTCGACTGTCGGATCGTGTGTCTTGACCCATGTGCCATCGGGTATACAAGTCAGCGGTGTAGATACGGCTACCATTCATTTTGCACCCAGTATCGCTGATAGCAAAGACGGAAAGGATTTGGTGGATCGACTCTTGGAGGAGGATGCGCCTATTCTGGATTGTGCTGGTGGACTCATGGTGGAACACGACTTGGTGCAGGAACATTTAGTCCGTATTGATGGAACACAAGACAGTGTCATGGGACTGAGCAAAGCGTTGGTGGAACGATTGTTGGATGAATTGAGAAGTAAGCTAAAAGAATAAAGCACCCTGTCATCAACATGGGAAATAACTTGGTCAAGATGATGGCGCCACCATGTTTAAAAACTGCTAAGACAATCGAAGCCACAACAACATGAAGATGCAAAACACTGGGGCCAAGGAAACAGTGGCTCCAGCACTTGGTGGGGAAGAAATCGTAGGACTAGGAGAAGCGGGCGCCAAAGTCACGTTTGAGAGCGTTGGTAGTGACGTCGACAGTGGCGCTGCTGTAACTGGAACCGAAGTCATAGGTGTTGCTGTCACTGGTGCCGCAGATGAAGGTGTTGCCGTCACTGGTGCCGCAGACAAAGGTGCTTCCGTTGACAGATCTCCATTGTACGAAATACGCACCATGATGGATCCCTGTTCATTGAATGTTCCATCCGATGACACCACAAGACGTCCACATTCGTCAAAGTCCACACCAACTGGCCGAAACCTGCTGGGCCACTTTGCATCGGGAGCTTGGTGCATCAGCAGATCTCGCGGTCCGCCACCAACGACGTTGCCGTCAGCATCCATTTCGACGTAGACAACCTTGTATCCAGTCGGCACGACACGATTCCAAGATCCATGAAAAGAAAGAAAGGCGAATCCGTCCATGGATTGCGGAAAGCCTCCAACACAACCTTCGGGTCTGTCTGCTTTCCAATCGTAAAACACAAGATCCAACGGTGCCGAGTGCGCTTGCATGACCAGGTCCGCCGGCATAAAGTTGCTGCGACAATCCTCATCCGTCACATTCTCCATGGTGGTAGGCCAGGCCCATTGAGTACCAACTCCCATACTAACAGCTTCCGATAGATTGTACTCACTCCAACACCAAGGATAGCCCCAATGCTTTCCAGCATCTTCTTCTCGAAAGCGATGCATCTCTTCTCCGGGATTGTCCTCGGTCAGGTCCACACCTAGATCTGGTCGCTCTAGGTTGTCCGGACCATTCTCAACACCCCACAAGACGCCATGTTTGTCAAAGGCGAGTCCAACTTCGTTGCGGAGGCCATCAGCAAAGATCTCACCAGTTTCAAAATCAATCGGGAATGCAGGGTCGGTAAACATGTCTACAGACAGGTCGAATCTTCGAATGCGAGATCGAAAGGAATCCGCATCAATGTTGTTTTCAGATCCAATGGAAACATAGAGACGACCTGAGGGCAGTGCCCAGAGTTAGGAAGAAAAAAGCAAATTGCGCGTCGCAGACCAATCATCGCCATGCCTTACCTTGGTCGTCAAATACAAGTGTTCGAGTTCTATGACTACCAGGACTCATGTTCTCAATCACAATTTCTTCCTCACCCCTGGTCTCGAACACAGCATTGACTTTCCATCGATACACATGAGTATCCGAGGACGCGTAGAGGTAGCCTTGGTGCAGAACCAATCCATGGTTGAGACTATCCGCTGTCGCCACAACCGTACGATTGTCGGGTATGCCATCGCCGTTTGTATCTTCCAACAGGAGAATACTTTCTGTATTTCGTTCCACCACCAACAGTGAGGAGGTCCCCAAGGTAATAATGCCTCGAAAGCGAGCTCCAGTGAGTGGGAATTGATCAACACAAAAGTCGTCGAGCAACCACGCTTCTTCCATTGGAGTACCAGTGCACGCTGACATGATGCAGCAGATTATGGGATCACGATGGGATCCACAAGGCTTCCTTTGCTTTGCTGGTGCAGGTTTTGCTGTACGTCGTAGCGGTTGCTCTTCTTTCACAACCTTCGGACGTTTTTTTCGCACGATCCATGTTCGAATGTATCTTGTTTTCATTATTTGCATACAGAGCTGAATACATTTTATGGTCACACAAAAATGAGTGAATACTGCAGCACCCTACCGGCTACTGTCGCTCTCACAATCGCCTCTGACACCGATCAGGCGAGACAATGAAGTGAAGAATCTCCGCCCTCACTCGCAGCTCCTTTTCATTTTATTCTTCACCACAGCGAGGCTTTCTGAAAACAAAGATACCAGAAAAGTGAAATGGATCTGTTTGTTCCAGCAGAATTCATTCAGGGCACAACCATCAAGATTGACAGGGATGGAGAGATTTTCGACTATACGGATGAGGAGAGTCCCCGCTACAAGGAAGTCTTTCTGAGAATTGACTCCAAGAAGCAAGTTTTAGACCTTTCAAGTAATCACGTTGTTGCCTCCTTTACAGACGGATCGAGTATTCAAGTGGCATTGACAACGGGTGGGACAGCGTCGTTAGTGATGCAAAATGGTACTCTGAGCAGTGATGTGTTGGGGACATTTCACATTGCATTGGCACCACCATCCTTCTGTTGCGGTGGCGGAGGCACGACGTACGATGTGACAAATGACAGCCGACGAGTGGCGAACTGTCGTGAAAGTCCAAAGACGCAAAGTTTGCAAATTGAATTTTTCGAGAAGGATCCAAAAGAGAAGCTGGTTTCGTTTCTGCTTATCCTTCATGACCTTTATTTCAACTGATAGAACTGATAATCCTTAATCTGAGGTGCTAGTCAACGAGACAGAAGCTCCGCAATGTTGTGGCTCTTTAATCCTAGATGTTCATGACCAGTTCACGAAGATGGGCAGGTGCTACTGTAGTATACTGCTGCTTACAGGGATCGTGAACTTCGGACAGAATATATCAGGCAACAAAAGTAGGAACGTAGATGCTTGTCGGACTGGCCACTCTGGATTACTCTGGAGATGTAAATTCAAAATGTAGATCTAATCTATTTGGCATATTGACTTCCATTTACTGTACTGTACCAGTAGCTGTGCCAGTATTTTCCCAAAAGATTTAGGTGTTCGCTGATGACGTCATCCCCTCCCGATTCGATCAGGTTCGAAGATCAGAGCCGAACGTTGGTCTGGCTGCGCCGCAACCTCTCATCGCCTCCATCACTCTATCATTGTTGCATTTACAGCAGTGAATACCGTGCAGCATCTCTATTCTTGTCGAAGAAGAAAGGCTCTCAAGGGTTTCTGCTCACTGAGAGATCAAGTCTAGGAGTTGACTGGTGGAGAAGGACTGCGTGGAACTGTCGTAACTTCACTCACTGATTTCCATTTGTTGGCATTTTGTTGTACAGGTGGGAAAGATACTGTCTTTCTCATACCATCCTACCCTTTGATTGTTGATCATTTCACGCTCACTACATCATTACAAATCGACAACAACACCAACCCAACAATGGATGCACAGCAGCTTGCGCAGGTAGAGTCTCTTTGCGAGACGCTCTACTCAGGTGCTGCCTCGACTGGAGAAGATGGTCAACCAATATCACGTGCCGATGCTCAAGCACGACTCCTTTCCTTGCAGTCCTCGTCTGATTATATCCCTCAGTGCCAATACATTCTTGATCACTCGAGCAACATGTATGCCAGACTGGTCGCGTCCAACTCTCTTACCGAGTTGATTACGAATTACTGGAATTCCTTTACTGTTTCGCAGCGCATTGATATTCGAAATTACGTCCTTGGTTACATTGCCAACCAGGGACCTAGCATGCAAGACTTTGTGGTCACATCGCTCATCAAGTTGGTCTGCCGTATTACCAAACTAGGATGGTTCGATGATCCCACGCATCGTGAGTTGGCAGATGATGTCACCAAATTCTTGCAAGCCACAGTGGAGCACTGCATTTTGGGCTTGAAGATTCTGAATCAACTAGTTGATGAACTCAACATCCCGACGAGTGGCCGAACATTGACGCAGCATCGAAAAAGTTCCGTGTCATTCCGAGATGTCTGTCTCTTCAAAGTCTTTCAATTGGGATTAACGACCTTGAAACAGCTGCAGACAGGTGCAATTGGTACGTAAGATTGACACAATGATGATACACGCTTCAACATAATCTGGTATGGACTAACTCTTCTTTGTTCGCAGTTGCAAATCCACAGCAACAATCCGTCCTAGGTGAACAGGCTCTTGCCTTAACTGTACGCTGTCTCAGCTTTGACTTCATTGGAACCAACCCTGACGAATCAACTGAAGACGTCGGTACCATTCAAGCACCAACCTCGTGGCGGACCGTATTGCAGGATCCAGCCACGACGGAGCTGCTGTTTGATTTCTACGCCAAAACAGAGCCACCGCGTTCGTCCAAGGCGATGGAAGCTGTCATTCTACTTTCTTCCATTCGACGATCGCTTTTTCCTACCGACAAGGATCGAGCCGCCTTCCTCGGACGTCTCATAGGTGGTATTCGAGAACTGCTCAAGAATAACACGGGTCTTGCGCATCAGGCCAACTACCACCAGTTTTGTCGTCTCCTGGGAAGGCTCAAGGCGAACTATCAGCTAAGTGAACTGGTCAAGACTGAGGGGTATCTCGCGTGGTTGGAGTTGGCGGCCAGTTTTACGGTCCAATCGATTCGCAACTGGCAATATTCTACCAACTCAATACATTACCTACTTGCTCTTTGGGGACGTCTCGTCGCGGCTGTTCCGTACGTCCGACCTGAGACGGGCGCTCGTGGGCATGTTCAGCATTTGGAGAAACAAGTTCTCCTTGTCGCTGAGACCTACATTGAATCCATGTTAGGATCGGTCGAGACCGTCCTTCGAAGTGACGGCGCCTTGGATGATCCACTGGACGATGATGGTTCACTGAAAGAACAATTGGATCGATTGCCCGTCATTTGCCGCTTCCAGTACGGACCTATCGCTAACTTGATTCTTCAAAAGTTTGATCCTCTTTTGAATCAATATCGCGAACTCATGGCACTCATGGGCACAAACGCTACCGACAGTGCACCACAAGATGTGCAACAACGCATGGCCATTGTGGAGGGACAACTTACTTGGCTAACCTACCTTGTGGGAACCATTGTTGGTGGTCATTCGTGGTCGAGTGCGCATATGGGGGAAGGAGAGGAAACTATCGACGCGAGCCTAAGTCGGAGAGCCTTGCAGCTGGCACAGGGAGTAGATTACCGATTGACCTCGTCCAATGGAGTTGGAAGGTCGGATCCGAAGCTGGAACTCGCATTGCTGTACTACTTCCAGAACTTTCGCCGAGTGTACATGTTCATGTGGGATCAAGTTTCTGGTACGAATTCTGGCTCGGCTAGTGGTTCTTCTGTATCGGTTGTCGCTATGAATGTGGCAAAGCTGGACTCGGCTCCATCGACGAAGCAGAAGGTCTACCAGCGCATGTTTGATCACCTACAAATGGGAGATCATACAGCTGTGGCGAATCTAATTGTAACGAAAATGGGGAACGATCTCAAGTTCTGGCCAGAGGAACAAGAAATCGTGGGGAAAACCCTTGAATTGTTGCATGATATGGCGGGAGGTTACAGTAGCTCCAAGTTGCTGTTGACGCTTGAAACCGTTCGGTACTTGGCGCGCCATCACACAGAGGATCAATTTCCGTTCTTGGCTGTTCCAGCCAACACACGCCACCGCACGACGTTTCACTCGACGCTCACGAGGTTGTTGTTGTCACCGAATGGAGAAGAGAAGCTTGGTCTGACTTTTGAACAGTTCATGGAACCAATTGTAAACACACTGGGACAGCTAGGATCGCTGTCGCCAACGGATTTGCGAAGTGAGAATTGCCGAAGGCCCTTGATTGGAGTCTTTCGAGATTTGCGTGGTGTCGCCGCTAGTTTGCACAACCGTCGCACCTACGGGCTCCTCTTTGAGATCCTGCATCCCAATCATCTGCCACTTCTCTCAAAGGTTGCTGATGTCTGGCATGACCAACCGGATGTGATTATCAGCGTGTTGCGATTCCTTCACGAGTTTTGTCACAACAAGGCGAATCGGGTCAATTTTGACCAGAGCAGTCCCAACGGTATCCTCTTGTTCCGAGCCACTAGTGACGTTGTGTGTGCATTTGGTCGACGACTTCTTGCAAGTCCACGCCCAGCAAATGACACGCAAGACATCTACAAGACTCGTTACAAGGGCATGGGCCTAGCGCTTAATGTACTCAACTCGGCACTGGGTGGCAACTACGTGTGCTTTGGAGTCTTTGCACTCTACAATGATCCGGCTCTAGACAACGCGCTCGATGTGGCCCTTCAGATGGCGCTCAGCGTTCCACTGGAAGATATTGTTGCTTATCCAAAGGTGAGCAAGGCTTACTTTGGATTCATTGAGATTCTCTTCCGCAACCACAAGAAGACTGTGTTTGCCATGGACACGACCATCTTCATGCAACTCATGACTGCTGTGCATGAGGGTCTGCAATCTAGTGACGCGACATTGAGTTCGCTCTGTGCCAATACGATCGACCACTTGGCAACATTCTACTTCACCATGAATGGAAAGGACAAGCTCGAGATGCACAATCTCCACAAGGTGAGTTATTTTAGTTTGTTTTCTTGTGTGCGCGAACACTGTTCTAATACTTTCCATCGATACAGCACATTGCCGCACAACCGAATTTGTTTTCGAGTTTGACTGCAACGTTGTTCAATCTCTTGCTCTTTGGTCCACCTCAGAATCATTGGGCTGTGATACGCCCGATGCTAAGTCTCATGTTGGCGAGCGAGACCAGCTTTTCAGCGTACAAAGATCATCTCATTAGTTCGCAGAGTCCCGAGAACCAGGCAAAGCTGAATGAAGCTCTTAACAAGTTGCTGGCAGACGTCAATCGCAGTTTGGACTCAGCCAACCGTGATCGGTTTACGCAAAAGTTGACTGCCTTTCGAGTCACGGCACGAGCCTTCCTCACACTCTGATGAAACAATACAAGAGCAAGTAGACTACATGTGTGCCGCTATTTTCTTTGCCTCAGCGCACAGTACGATAGAGAGGCCTCTCTCTAAAAAGTTGACTATGTTTACTTTGTAGAAATTTCAAAAACTCTTTTAGGTGGAGACGCCATCCATTAGTAACCAAAGTTATGATACAACATGTCACTGCTAGCTGTACTGACAACGCCCATGGAAGATATAGTGGACACTGTCGTGATCGAGTTGTCATCCGCAAGCGTGATAAAATCCATAACGGACTCTTCGCCAGTGGCCACGCCACCCATTTCCACGTCGTCGGTCTCCTTGTCCACCTTGCTGCGGTATCGTTGCCGCGTAAAGCAAAGCGCCATCGTCAAGATGGGTGCTGCCAACGCCCATCCATAGAGTGAGTAGTGGGTGCCTCGATGGCTGCTGTAGTTTTTAGGAGACGCTGACGGTGCACTGCTCGGCGCATTGGATGTGCTCTCCACTTCTTCGACTGATCGTTCTCCTTGGCGAATGGTAGCATAGCTGCTGGCGTGCGACGGATTCGTGTGAGCGCTAGCTTGTTGGCATGCTACAAGAAGCAGCACAAAAGAGATCGTTCGATAGAGACTAGCCATGTTCATTGTCGAAGTCAGTTGAAAATGTAAGTCTGTATCTAAATGATGAGAACTCTGAAGTGGAAGACTCGAAACGGACGAGCCTGGCTCCACGGTTAGAGAGCAGATGTTTGAGATCGTTCAAGTTTTCCACATGAATGATGCACATGATTATGATTCAGACGGGAGTAACTTTTTTAATTTCAAAGACTGCGTTGATAATATTTGAACAGTGACTCCCAACCAACTGCCCATACAGGCGCCAACAGAGTTCGCCTTCACAATACTCTAGCTAGAGTATCTTGTGGTCCTCTCTGATAGTCGTCACAGGCGAGCAACCGTTGGTTCCTTCCGTTCGTGCAACTCCGAAGGTTTACTTCTTCAACGTTTTATACACAGGGAAAACGGACCAGAAGGAGCGTGAGGTCGTAACCTTTACAAAAGTCTAGTTCCGATTGGATGCACGACTGACTGATGAGATGTTGTAATGTCAAATAGCGTTATTGTAACGTTATCATCTTAACGCTTCTTCTGTGACATCGCGTGCGTGGTCGTTCACAACCATGGTGTGCAGTTCATCGGACTCATTGGCTTGTAAAGCATTTTGACCATGTTGTTCTCTTACCAACGCATCGCCGCTGTACTGACAGTAATGAACTTGCTGCTTGGAAGCTCTGAATGTCTATCAACACCGGGGACGTCGAGAAGAAACTGGTTCGGCCAGGTCGCCGCAACATCTGTGGCAGTGGTCGCGAACGCTTCGCCGGCCTTTGCCAAGCCAAGTCAAGAAGAAACTGACAAGGCCAACATTTTGAAGGGTTACAAACGCCTGAACTATCTCCTTGACAACTGGGAAGACGAAACGACCGAATGTAACACAGGGCAGGATAATCCATATTTGGGGTGCGATCGCACGCCCGTCAAGGTGATGGACTATTTGGGCTACAAGAACACGGCTGATCCGCTCTTCAAGGCAGAGAAGACCATGACACGGCTCGAAGAACTGGTACCCGAAGATAAGGAGGGAGAATACTTGGAAGCGATCGACACATGGATTGAAAAGGCTGAAGAAGGAAGTGGCATGGCGTACATTTCCAGCTGGGGAGAATCCAATCCTGGTGGAGGCAAAGACCGAGTAGCGCTCTTCATTGAACGCTCCAAGAAAGACGTGACTGCCTGCCGTGATAGCCTCCAAACAGTTATCCGCATTCTTAAACTGGAATAGAAAGATCTTGACTAATGTCGTAGCCCATTCTCTATTTATATGCTACCTTTGCCCCTCTACTAGCATCACGCGGGAATCAATCCAGTCACGGCAAAACAATGCTCATACATTAAAGAGATAACATCAATGAGACTCAATGCAAGCCCCCCAGGCATGGCTATGTTTATGAGACTCGTAGTATATATAAGAAAACAGTTAACCGTGCTATAGGTTGTTTTAGAACTATGCCGCAGGTGCTGCCATCATCGATGAGAAGACATCGTTGTTGGTTTTGAACATGGCGATTTGACCCAGTCGTACCAACTGTTCAATATGTGAACTGGCTTCTGTGTGTTTACCAAGTTCGGCCTCAATCTGCGAAAGTACGTTCAGAACGATCAGGAGGAGGAATATTCTGATCTCGCTCAGCTCATCAGGATCTGAATTCAGTACGGCCTGTTGACGATCGGTAAGAATTGAGTAGGCCATCTTGAAGAGTCGGAGGGCTCCTTCTTGTAGTTGATAGCAAGGCTGTTCTGAGCAGGCCCATCTGTTGACAAGGCCGAAGTTGTAGAGGATGACAGAAGAAGCCATATCGGGATTCTGACCATCAGGAACTTGCATAGTTGTGGCTTCGATTCGCACAGGTGTTCCAAGGTGATGCATTGCTTCGGGGTTGATCGGTGTCGCCCGAGCTTCCAGCAGTCGTTGCCGTTCTTCAAAGAGGACGCTTTGATCCACTTGTAGGGGTGCAGTGTGTGTGGTGGGGTTGCTTGGGTCAGGTTTTACCACCATTTTCATAATCTGAATTGCTTCTCGAAGTGCTCGTGTCGCTGATCGATAGGCCTTGGCTTCCATCAGATCGACGCCGAGATTGTTCAATTCAATCACATATTGGTAGTGAGGGTGGTTAGTTTCGACGGAGATGAACATGGTATTTGCTTGAGGGTCAGGATTTGTTATGAAAAGAAAAGTAACAAAGAAGAAGTAATTTCCAAATTATGTGTTGCTGTGGTGGGATTGTAATGCTTATACGCCGTGATGATGTGCGACTCTCTGAAAAAGAGGCGAAGGTGTGAACGACACGGATCACAATCGTGTTGGGCTTGGGAAGAAAAAACTCAAAACCTAACCGCACCTGCAATGACTCAATTTGTCATGCTGGAACGACTCGTGTCAATCTCTACACTTAATTGTCCCAACGGTCTTAGCGTCTTGGTTCAACCTGATTTGCACATATAACAACGGTCATTGACAAAATACTTTGTCGTTTAGAATAGAATGCCCTTCCGAAATGCCATAAGTCCTCGCTTACTTTTTGCCGATCGGTTTTCATTATTTAACCACAAGAACATTTGACAGTCCCCGACAACTTCAGGATTGTCCAGTGGGCCTCCTGTTTTTGAAATTTATTTTGCAAACCGGAATTCCTGCTAGCTCCCGCACGTGAATGCACATATATTGCGAGCCACGTACATCTCACGCAGGGGCATGTTATCAGTCCCAAAGTGCCCATAATTGATTCAATATTTGCCAAGTTTTGGGGTGCCAAACACTTTTCAACATCCATGTCTTGAACCATAAGCCACTTTCGTGATTATTACAGGGCTCTCGAGTTCCGGTGTGGGCCCAATTGACATAAATGCCGAACAAGAAGCGTAGAAGTGCTTCACCTTTCGAATAGTTCGTCGTATTGAAGACTCATCGAAAAATATATTTAAGCTGAGAGGCAGTATTGATACTATTTTAGCAGCATTTCCAGCTCAGACGAACTTGAAGATACACTGTGATCGTGATGTGCTTATAACAAAGCGTCCCAGTCTCTTGAATGGACTTCTAGTCCCGATCATCGGTTCCGGTTTTGCCCAGCAAAGTCCAGCGTCGGTTATGATGTGGGGCTGACGTACGCGGCATGGCAGTGCAAGCTTGTTTCCAAGTCATGCCGACTCCAGTTTGCCCGCAAAAGTCACCAACGTGATTAATTCATTTAAGCAAGGGCAGTATTAGAGACAGTTAAGCATCTATCTTGTTGGGCCTCGCCTCGGCTAACAATGATATCGCATTTTGTCAACTATCATGGCCCCGCTCCACACGTTCCGATACACAAAGCTGAGCACGACCAACTTCTCCGTTATTATGCCGACATCACATTTTCCGACAAACAGGACCTCCACTATCTGGCTGTGCACGAAAAGACGGCTACTGCACTCGGAGTGGACGCACACCGAGTCCGCCTGTTGGATGGTGAGCGTTTATACTATGATACATTGAGCTGTCCAGAAACTACCCCTGAGCAAGGAATGTTCCCATCCGTTGCGTGACACTGCCATATATGTCCACGGGACGGTTGAGTCGGTTCACCAGAAAGGGATCGAGTCGAGTCGCAACCCACGCCATGTTTGAATATGTTACATGTAGCGCAACAATAGGTGCCAGCGGATCAGTCGAGTGGGTAGCCCTGATGCATCCTAGATGCTACAGTATAGTCCAGCTGGAAACCTAGACCTTCGTCCACTTCACTTAGGTTGCCCCGACGCATCCTACATGCTACAATAGTCCAGCTGGAAACCTATACATTTCATAGACCTTCGTCCACTTCACTGCTCTGCATCAGCCTTCCGCTTGAAGAACAAATAGACTCCCAGATTTGTTGCTGGCTGCTGGTGGCATGGAGCGCACTGGATAAATCATTGTACGACGTCGTGAATATTCTGATGAACCTGCAGGGACTACTAAGGTGTCCCACCATTCACGTTTTTCAGTAGTATGGGGGCTAACGTGAATGCTATTGGCATTGCTGAGCTTCGACGAGAAGCTCACCAAAGCCCTTTTGG
>JAVCKV010004978.1:0-26882 GCA_032274145.1 Herpochondria borealis | reverse complement strand
GGACAGCGCCGACTTGAATTAGGGGCCGTTTTTTACGGCGTAAAAAGGGCCGAGCAACGACGTTGGCAAAATCGACACGTGTACGCCCATCCCGGGTGCTCGGAATCGTCTGCCAATTCCCCACTACGCCAATCAGGCCGGAAACACTCCGGTGACTGTAAGAACTCTGCCCCATCGCTACTCTGCTACTCTGGAGTTTCATGGCTGCGGATTGGTCGGATTGGGTCGTTCATTTACTGGATGCTGCGGTTGTATGTTAGAGTCACAGTTAGGTCACAATATCTTATCTGAGGGGTCTAGGTTTGTTACCTCGGCATTATGGAGGGTACTATAAGTGCCAGTGGCTCTCTGTGTAGTTAGTTTTGGGTTTTTAGCCCTTTGGCCGTTCTGGGCCACCAGCCCCGCCTTGGGCGCTCGCCCAACCGCTAAATAAGTAGGCTGGGCGGTGCTGGGTTGGCGTTTTAGATAACATCAAAAGTGGTAGAGAAGTTTAAATACAAAGAAAAGCTTTTTTCCCCGTCTTGTCTTTTTTTTTCCTTTCTTTCTCTCCTTAACCTCTTCCTTTTGGGTTGGTCTGGAAAGCTGCGCGGAAGCAAAAAAACGCAGGGGCGAAGCCACTACGCCCTGCCACATGTGCACGCTGTCCCCTTCATCGGCACGAACTGTCCCTCCGCTCTAGCTGTACCACGCTCCGCCCTCTTCTGTGCTGCTTTGGGCGATCTACCCGCAGCACTAAACACGTGAAGTTTAGTACCCTTATGAGGGAGGTTCTGCAATGCGTGGCCGGGTGGTCGCGACGACATGATCCGAAAGAAAACTGGTCCCGTGGGAATGGGGCTGGTAACAATGTATCTTTCGCCTGTGCTACCCGCGTCGAGGGACTGCAGGCCAGATTGATAACTATTCAGGACCCTGTGGGAAACCTAGAGAGTGAGAACTGCCGCCTGGAAATGGAGCGGGACGATGCCCTTCGGCTGGGCAGTGGTTCACTGCGCGGCCATCGTCGCCGTCGTAATGATGATGATGGTGGCTTAGATCGTGGGTGGCAGAGCCAGCCATGGCGGAAAATTGGATCGTAGTAGGACGAGTAGTGAGCGGTAGGTAAAAATTAAGTACATAGCGTCGCGCTTTTCGTCGCGACGTGCTATACCCGAGTCTTTTCTTTTGCTTTAAGGTTCGGCCATTTTGGCTGAGTTCCATCTATTCGTCGCGCTTTCAGCGCTTCAGTAGGGTCCTGATTCTTTCCATGGTCCTGTAATACTTTCCGAGGCGACGTTTAAGCCTCCGCCTAGAATGGGCGCCCCGGCGCGACGTGCGGGGGTCCATAGTCATCCTCATTGTCCTCATCGTCACCATCTTTATGATTGGCCATCAACCCCATCATCGCGCAGCGCCTTCGGCGCGGCCGCCATTATCATCTCCGTATCCCACCTGTCGCGGAAATTTGGCGCGGTTGTAGATATTTAAGGAGTGTCGCTTTTCTTTTTACCCGCAAGACCGGAGGTCGCACCTCCAGGCACGAAGTAGTAGAAAGGGGGATGCTTAGAGCCAGTTGAATCGCTGAACACCTCGTCGTTCGGCGGTTGGATCGAATCTTCGGCGCGACATAACTGAACGAAGTAGTGGCCGTGTTCGTAACGCCGGGGGAGGAGGGAGTAGGATTACCGAACATTTGTTTGCTCGTTGCAATATCGCGCCTCGGCGCGTAGCTGGGGAGTTCGGAGTAGAGGTGTGCGTGATCCCGCGGCCGCTTCACTAGGCTTAAACGGGTCGGCTGAATTCTGTGTCATTTCGAAAGATGCAACGCGTGCGCATGGTATCGAACGCTGTGCGAAGGCCGCGACAAGAGCTGTGCTTGCTGCGTTATTCCGCCGACGCTGGGAATGTGATTCCAAGGATGGAGAAGGCTAAGGTAAGAGGAGGCGTGAGGAAGGGAGTGGGAAAGAGTCGACCGATCCGGCAGCGCAACGGTGTGTTGTGGAGGTAGGCACGGATTTTGGCACCAGGCGTGTCTGTCTGCGACACGTGTCGATTTGAGCCCAAAGTAGCAGTCAGCCAAAATTAAATGGACCCGGTCCGGCGCTCCCGACCGTCAATGGCAGTCAATTCGCCTCCATCGTACCTCCAGTTCTACATGGAGAATCTCGCAACCCGTGGGTGTACGACGCGCCGACGGACAAAACTTTCAGATACCCCACGGTGCGAGGTTTACCACGCATCACACCTGGCATGCCGTATTTGCTTCCTTTTTTCCCTGCGCCTTCGGCGCCTCTTCTACTTTTCTGACTAGAACGAACAACACAAGCCGCCTTCCTTGGAAAGGGGCATTTCGCGAGCCGGGTGCGACTCTGACTGCTCACTGCGAAGGGGGCTTATAACTTCACACGCGCAAAAATGTGCGCAAACGACACCTCCACACACCACCACTCTACCCCGCTTATACCAGGCGCCGAAGGCGCCTGTTCATTTCGGGCAATCGCAAGTGAAATGAGATAAATAAAAGGGGAGAGTTTGCGAGGTGGACGAGGGAAGAACGTTTTGCCAAAGGCGCAACTTGTGGCCCGCTACCCTCTTCCTCCAGCACAGACCACCGAGCTAAAAATTCCTTCAATGTGTCACCCTGCACACCGACCTGCCTCTCTTCGCGAATTATTTATCCCGGGTGTTCAGGCAGGGGCCGAAAGCGCCTGCCACCCACGCCACCTGGGAAACCGTCTTCGCTTGCCTTCTCGGCCTGCCATCGGCACATCATAAATAACACATGTAACTGCGTTCCCCCAATTCAAATCGGGGGCATACATCCTACATTGTACATTCCAAGCTGTAACATGCCACGTGAGACGTCGCGCCGGAAGCGCGAAAATATTGTTCACAGTAGGAAAGGACCAGGCGCCGAAGGCGCCTGTTGTTGCGGTGTTACCTTTCGCCGAAGGCGTGATTAAAAGGCTCTTTTCCTTTGAGGGTGAGGCTTGTGTTCACTGCTTGAGGTACCACGTTGAGTAAGGCGGCTGACCGAATGTCGTTTGGTATTGTCTTTCAACAATGCGCGCATGTTAATTGAGGCCTCTCCGGGAGAAGCTCCCACCGGTTTCATTTTGGACTTCAGGTAACGGTGTTGGTTCGCATCGGCCGCTTTCGGCGTGCCCCGAAATTTTTAGCGGCCGGTGTAGTATGGGAACAGCGTGCCTGCTCGGGATGTTCTTAGGTTGACTATAGGTACCCAAGGCGGGGAGGAAGGTTCAGAACGGACAGGCGAGCACGCCGAACAGACCACTTCGTGAATATTTCTTCTCGCGTCGTGTCTCCATATGCGACTTCCGAGCACACCTAACTATCTGACCCTTATGAATAATGATTTAATCTTCGGTGAATGATGAAATGATGAATGATTAAGTAATTATTCCTTGGTGTTACTTCGTCAGTCTCGATGTCCGATGAATAAAGACATGTTGCGCCGCAGGCGCGACTCTTTTGCTCTATTATCCTTTGTGTAGAAGGGAACAATGGAAAGGGAAAAATTCTGTGAGGATCCGGTCACAGACAGACGACCGTGCGTGAACGCGGCCTGTCCGCCACTCCCATTTCAATACCCGACGACCCGGCGGGTGCGTCATTAAAAGAAAGATGGAGAGGAAGTAGGAAAGCCAGAGTGGATGCATCGAGATTGAATTCGGTGAGGGTACGCCGTGTACTCGTTGGTGGAGACGAAGGGCCGCAAGACCCAGGTTGGAGACTCGTCCCAAAATTGGTGGAGGAGCTAGGGTTGTCCGTTGACGTGAGCGTGGTACGTGATCTGCTACCGGGGGAAGTTCGGCACACAGTTTTTTACAACATCCACGGGCGCTGGTGCGGCCGCAGGTCGACGGATGTTGGGAGGCCGCGAAAAGTAACGCCACACAGAATTCCCGGTACATCAAAAAGTGCGACGCAAGAAGGGGCGTGTCCATCACAATCCAACTGTAATTCGGTCGAGCCATCGCACAGTGTCCTGTGAGCCAAGATGACCTTGAAATTGCAAGGATTATCCATCCAGGTTCTCATTCGCCACGTCACGCGGCGTCGCCGCAAGGCTGTCTCCATAGGAAGTGCCGGAGAAGGGCGCATTGGCAGGCGCACGGGAGAGGCTGTTCATACTGACGCGTTCCGTAGTATCGATGCGTTGAATAACGGGGGGTTTATCGTCCTTTTCACGGAGAGGATGAAAAACGCCCTAGCAACCTGGTGAGACAGGTTATCGCGCTTCTTTTCCCATCTTTCGTGTCAAGGAACACCACGAATTGACTTGTAACAGGTGGACGCGGAGAAGGTATTTATAGAAGTTCGCCTTATAGCGAAATTGTGTTTGCAATATACTCTCATTGGCCTTTCCGATCGCCACAGTTAACCGCGCACGTAATCGGAGTGGTCGAGCGTCGGGTCAGCGAGACGTTTAGACCGACGCGGTAGTTCCTTCAGGGTGAATTCCGGTGGCGGATGGGTAAGGAAAGGTCGAATGGGGTCGTCTGGATGGACAGATGCATGGCATTGTTGTACGCGTAGCACAAGGCACGGGCATACTGACACAAATCTCCGGGATATTAACCAACGTAACACCTTAACATGGCTATTAGCGAACGGTTGAACCGTTCAGCCTGCCGATTATACAGGGGGTGGAAGGTGGTTTTGAAGACGTTCTTGACCTCCAGAAGTTTGCAGACTCGCTTAAAGAAGACAGATACGAATTTCGAACCGTTGTCCGACAGCAGTGTCTGAGGTGGGCCATACCGAAAGTCCACTGGTTTTCAAAAGCGACAGATGTCCGACGACTTGACGGGCTTCCGAAGAACAATCTCGGTCATCTTGAAGAATGTATCTGTGATTACGAGGATGAATAGGAACCCGAATTGGACTAGGGAATAGGAACGAGGATTTCAATGGCAGCCGTTTCCAACGGGAGTTCAGCCGGAAACAGTCGCATCACGCTCATTTTCTTCAAGAACCGGATGAGTTTTTGACGCACTAAGTGCGTTTGTGGAAATTCATTATCCCATCGGTCGATAATTGAGGCCAGTAATACGACCGCCGCAACCGGTTTTGAAGGCTTGTTTTCCCGGGGCGTCCTGCCAGCTTATGATAATGTGCCAATTGCCTGGCACGATGGAGCAAAAAGGCCGGAAGGACGATCTGGGTAAGATCGCGCTCGCTAGGGTACGAACGGCAGAGAAGACCGTCGTTGTCTTAGAAGAACTGACTGGCCTTGCCACAGACCTGGGTTCTGAGAACGGAAGGGAAAAGCGCTTCACCACTCTATTCCTCGCGTATCGCCGGGCGTGTGAGTGGGTATGGCAAAGGTTGGTCCGCAACATCGTCACGAAGTTACCCCTCCGAATCGAGTTGCGCAGCGAGTATGGCGTCCAGTGCATCCTTAATAAGGTCGCGTTCGTCACTTTCATCGGTTATCAGCTCATCCAGCATCGGTATGAAAGATGTGTCCTCCAAGACGTGGTAGCTTTGTCGCTGCACACGACCGGGGCGAACAAGTGGAGTAGCCACAGTCCAGTCGCTTTGCGGTTGTGTACTGCTCCTGTTTCGTAGGCGCGGGGCAACGATACTTTGACGTGCGGGCCGGGTCGCATCCTTGGGCAAGGGTACGTGCCTAGAACCGGGTACGTCGCGTGTTCGTGTGCGCTTAAGCCTTTTGATTCTGCCGTGGAATGATCAAATTGACCATTTCATGTACCTCAACAAGTTGGCCACGGAACGTCGGTATTTCTTTGTCAACCCCGTAATCCTCGATGTTAGTGAGGCCGGGAAGTCTGGAAAAAGGGTCCGGTACCTACTTCTTGAGAGCCGAGCGGTAGAAAATCTCATAGTTGAACTCCATGAGACGGAGCATGCATCACACGAGCCTTCCAGGAGGGTAGTTAAATGTGTGCATCCCCTTTGAGAGCGGCATGGTCTGTGCCGACCATTAACTCTGTGTTTTATACGTACGAACGCAATGTCTGGATTGACGAAACCTTCGATTAGAACTCTCGCTCCGTCGGGGAGTAGTTCCTCTGCTCATTCATCAAGTTCTTCAAATAGTATCCCACCGTCGCCCATTTCGTGGGCGTGTCCAGATCCTGCTGCTAAATTAGAACCAAACCAATGGCGCAGCTATTGGCATCGCAATCGATCATGTAGGTACGGCCGCGAATCGGGAGATCAAAAATAGGATGGCTGGTTAAAGCCTTCCTCAATGTATCTAAGGCTTCGAATTTCTCTCGCTTCGGTTCGGCCGAGTCGGCCCAATCGATGAAACTATCCTTCTTGAGCATGTCCCTCAGTGGGGAGGATACCTTCGCCAAGCCGGTGAAGAAACGTCGGTATACGTTGCGCTCGCCCAATAAGCTCTTTCTCTGGGTCGGGTCTCTGTGAATGTCACTTCGTACATGGCCTTGATGGCCTTCGCGTCGCGTACGCACTCAATGTACCTGTACGCATGCGGAATCCCAATTGATCGACCTCTTCCTGGAGGAAGCACTTCTCGATTTTTAGCTTCTTGCTGGCGTTATATAGAATGGAGAGAATGTGGTGCACGTGCTCACGGTGCTCCTCTTGGTTTTGATAGAAAGCGATGATTTCGTCTATTTACACAAGGCACATCTTCCACCGCACCCCGGAGAGTACGATTTACAGAGCACGCTGGAAAGTGGACGGAGCATTAACCAAACCAAAAGGCATTCGTCCGAAACGGTAGAAACACATGTGGCTTGTGACTTCCATCTTTTTCCTGTCCTCATCTGCGATCGGAACCTGCCAGTATCCCCAGAGTGCATCCAACAGTGCGAAGAATTTCGCATTCTTTAAGCTGTTAATTCAGTCGTCCATGCGTGGCAACGGGTACGTGTCCGAGATGGTCGAAGCGTTGAGCCGTCTGAACTCGACACAGAAGCGCTGTGTGCGGTCCTCCTTTGGTTCCAAAAGTACTGGGATGGACCATTTCGTTTGCGCAGGCTCAATCACGCCTGCCGCCAGCTGGTACTCTATCTGTTCCCGAATATTTTTGCGTGTATTGGGACCAGCACGGTGCGGCTGCAGACGGACTGTCGCTGTATCAGGCTTCAGATTGATCCGATGCTTCGTGGCTTTGATGTGCCCCAGTCCACTTTCGAACACGGATACGTGCTTCTCCAACATCTTCATGAGGCGCTTTTGCAGTGTTGGGTTCTGAAGGTGGTCCAAGTCTATCTGATCCCTCCAACTCTTCTTCTCATCGCCTCAGCCGTGGCTTCGTCGTGGACTTCCCTTTTCTTTGAAATATATTCCACTCTTTCTGGTCTCCTGTCTTCTGTCCGTGATTGGCTCTAATCGTGTTGACTTTTCCCTGTGCTTGCATTCCGAGATGTGTCAGGTAACAAATCGTCGATTTCTTCGCCAGACTTCACAAGGACCTCTCTGCGAAAAAATAGTGGGCTTCTATATTGAAGGAGAGAGCGTCATCCATGAGTGTCATTATATTTCCTGCTTCGTACATCTCCTTCCCTTGGGTATGGTGTAATTTTCTTTTCTTTTCACTTACGTGAATGGACAATTCTAAGTCAGGAGACCAGTTTGTCGTACATATCATCCAGCGAGGATGCGCGTGAGCGCAAGAACAAACCAAAATAAAAACCAAAGAAAAAGAAAGCAACTGCAGCGAAGGGTGTTCGACGTCCCTCTTTCGAGGTGACTCAGGAAGTGTAGTAGAGAGTGATTCGAAAGCGTCGGGTCCCAAAATTATCAGTGAGAAAGAATGAAAAGAATGGTAAACATCCAGGTGACTGGCCGTGAATGAGGGAACAGGACCGAACAGGACAGGTCATAGGACGTGCGTCCGAGGGCACATAGACAGTATGAGCCGAGGATTTATTCCGTAGCAAAAAGAAGAACCCGTAACGGTTATGGTTTTAGAGCGAAGATTGAAAGGCGGGAGCCGTGACGCAAATCTGTATGCCGTGGTGATTAATGTATGTTGCCCAAGTTGCGAGTTCCAGCCAAAGTATTGCGGGTACAGTATCTTTACTGAAACGAGAACGCTCGGATGCGGAGTTTATTGGGGCCTGCAGACGAATGATAGGTTCGAAGCTGCAGTAGCGCAAGATGCACGTAAGTGCAGGAGACTTGGCGAAGACCGTCAGGTACGGTATCTTGCAGAAGTTAAAATCCGTGTGTTGTGCTCTGTCCCAGAGATTGGTGAACTTTCCGAAGGCTTTACTTCTGACCTGAGATAAGCTTCCTCCTCCTCCTTCCAGAAAATTCTGCGAACGCGGCTGCATATATTCTACCTTCCCTTACTGTACTAAGTCACAAAAAAATATGCAAAGCCGTGCAAACGGCGGGGTTTACTGGGTTACCGTTTCACTGATCGGAGAAGGTAAATTGAACGGCCATGCTTGGCGCGACGTAGGGTTGGGTGAGATCGGCTCAGGGAAAACAGCGCGAGCTGTGCTGTTATGCCTCAACAGGTAGGCGTGCTAAAGTATCTCCAGAGTATTCCGATTGCTTTATGTTTCGTGTAGAAATGGCAGGCCAACTTGCATTCAGTGCAAGTTGGCCCGCGCAAATATCTTGGCCCGTGAATGCGGTACTGTACGGGCAGTAGAGTACGCCGATTTATCGGTTTGGATCTAGAAATAGGGCCAATTTTCAGGGAAGCAAATCAGATTAATTTCAGGTTGAGAAATCAATGCAAAATTAAGCCGCGAAGCTTACATGCATTGCTGAAATGCCAGTTGCCCGGCAATGTGGAATTCGAGCTAATTCGGAGCTATAAAAACTAAAAAATTTAGGAAATCTAGCCTGATGAAGGCATTGTTTATGCAATGCCTTTGTGACTCGCGAACGTGTAAATTGATGTCATATGACCCGAAATCAAATATTAATTAGATTTCAGGTCATGAGGCACATATGATTTCGCGTAAGTATTGCACCACAGCAAAGTCAGAAAAACAGAACCAACTTCCATAATGCCCAAAAAGTGTGAGGCAGCTGCTCCCACAGATCCCCAGAGGCGGGAGAGGGCAAAAAACGCCTGAACTCCCCTCTTATCGACTGTCTCGGCAAGCATCCTGTAGACTCTCGCACGTGGAGACATGTACTGGTGCCATCGGAGCCCCCAAGGCCAGGCGACTCCGCCGTTGTATTCCAGTGTGCAAGCTCTCTGTACTTCGTCGGCGAAACTACCTTCAAATACGCAGGGACCTAGCGAACAAAACGGTTTCCCATTCGGCCTCCCACTGCATCATGGTTTACCACGACCTCAACCTCTCCGGCACTGGCCATGACGCAGGATGCATCTTGGATTACATCCTCTGCGCAGAGTGTTAAACAACGCCTTGCCGCATCTACACCTCGAAAACCACGCACCTCTACGCATTTTTCTCGGCTTACACGCTGTAAATGGCTGATTATCCTAGCTACAAGCTTCGTTCGTGCATCACAGTCGGAGGCTGGCCGTCCCATTCTGCGCCGCCGGCTAGGAGCTGCGCGCGCGCTGCCGGAAGAATTTCGTGCCGTCCGCGGGGAGCAAGGCGGATTTAAAAGTTTTGCAGCAGCAGCTAGCCGTGATTTCCGAAGTGTTGGAGAAGCTCGCGAACCAGAATAAATAAGCTGCCAATAATGTTAGCGGTATCGCGCAGACACTCACGAAAAACCAGAAGTGATTTGAAAATGTCCATCACATGTTCCTAATGTAGGAGAAGCGCTTTCCATATATTCAGGGCTGTAATAAGCTTTTAAACAAGCTCATGGCGGATCGCCGTGTCAGATACAGCGGACTTTTCCCTCCGACCCGGCCATGTAGCGCAACCCATCGCAACGGACACAGAGCGTACTAGCCGTATAGCAGGTGCAAAAAGCAGCTTTGCGCTGGTTTTCAGTCATTAAACCCGCTGTACCACCTCCAACCAGAAAAATGCAGTCCACGTAACGGAGAAGATCCTGGCGGCTACATCAGAGGGACGCAATCGTTCGAAAATGTTCAAGGCATGGATAAACATATCTTGGAATAGACATTCGCAACGGTGTACTTACGCGTGTTTATGGTGAGGATGGAAAAATAATCGCTGTAATACACAGAAGGATGGTAGAGAGGTGCAAAGAAAGCACCTGTGCCGCGAACCTTCACGTCCAGACCAGTCTCACAAATCCTGCGTGAGATTTCGTGAGCGAAGTAAGAGGGATTTATGAGTATCTCTTTGCGAGGGAATGATTCCTTACACCTCGGTTTCAAGAAAAGCGTTTGTTCAAACGGAGCTGTAAAGTTTCCCGTCAAATAATTAGCGAAACAATGTTATAGTTCAGAACTTCTTATCAACGGTCTTTAGAAAGGTGGAGGCGAGAAGTTTTACGTGTAATACTTGTTTATGGCGGACGGGAAGACGGGTTGGAGGGCTAGCATCGGTAGATCAGCAGAACGGCGGGTCGGCTTGAATTTACACAACGGCTGCAGTGATAAATTGTAAGCAATCTTAGCGCACAATTTCTTCCGATGCACAGTACACGAGCCATGGCACGTGGCAAATGGGTTTTGGGGCTTTTATTAGGTGGCATGCCAAGTTGATATCTCACTCAAGCCTGGTCTATAGACAATGCTAAAGGTGATCGCAGCATGCTTTCATGTATTTGGCGCAAAATCCGGCAGTGTTTTCATGGCACGATTGTGCTGTCCACCTGGCTTTTTGGGGCTCGAAGAGGAGCGATGCATGGCATGCGGGCTGGTTGCGAAGCAAATGGGGGGCCTGTAATGTTTAAAAATGTAAAATTTATACGTTCTGGACGCCGGAGGCGGCGCGCGGGCGATTTAAGCACGTGTAACTGAAAAGAGAGTCCCAGATATGTAGGTCACTCATTTCCACTTTTTTTCTACGCCAGCTTTCCTATATATGTTACTCCCTCCTTGCGCCCCTATACAACTCCCGCCGTTCGATGCGGCTCCTTATCATCATTAGCCTCTTCAACCTCTCGCCGTTCGCCCCGAACTCGCTCTCGCCTTCAGCTTCGCCCACTACAACTGTCAGCCTTTATCTTCATCTCTAATTATGTCTTTCAATTCCCGCCTCGTATCCTATTCTCCGGAGGCATCTTCACCCTATCACCGTTCGGTCCTATCATCCTCTCGCCGTCGGCCTTGTCTACGTATCACATTTCGGTCAGATCGATCTTTCGCCGCCTGCATATTTTTCTTCCCCGTCTCCCTCAATCCTTCTACCTCTGTTACATCGCAGGGTGGTCACCGCCGCTTCAAACCCAGTTCTCTCCTCCGGCTTCTAGCGTACCCAGCAGCCCATTGCTCTGCCTGAGCCAATTTTTTTCTCTTCAAGTTTCATATTACCCTACCGTCAGATCTCACCTAACCACTCGCCGTACGCACGTTGCTTCGCCATTAACAAAAAAAAATCTCCTGAAACCCCATTGCCGCGTAGAATCATTTCGACTACCTCGTCCGCCCACCACCCGCCGCCTCATAACCTTATGTACGGCCTCCTACACTGCCACCTGTCCCTCTACAATTCTTTCTTCCACCGCCGCCTCCAACAAAGCAACCTTTCGCCCTTCCCCTCTGCCTCCCGCACTGCCACATCCCAACTTAGTTGCTGATTTAATTCTGCGCCTTCTTGGATGATACCTTAGCCTTCTTCGCTCTTCGTCTGGGGACACCTTGGAAAATTGGAGGATTGCGTCAAACGTGTTCAGATTCCCTTAGTAGAAGGTTGGCATTTCGGCTTCCACTTCTGCTTCTTCGCCACCGTTGGTTTTCAAGAGTCGAGAGAGCGCATCGGGAACTTCTTAATTTTTCCTCCCGGTTCAAAATTTCGCCTCGTAGTGGACCTCTATCAAGAGGAGTCGCCTTCGCATAAGACATACCGTGGGGTAATTCAGAGTCATCCAACGGAGAGGATTGTGGTCGGTCCGCACCGTGAAAAGAGAATATTCCAGGTATGGGCGGAGTGCCAACATTCCCTAGACGAAAGAAAAGCACTCACGCTCCGTCGTTGAGAAAATTCTCTGCTACTTACTCAAACTATTGAGGACTTACCCAACGATTGCCCACTCCGTCGGCATCTTATCTTCCTGTTTCTAAAGATTGAACATGCCATTACCGTATTAGATCGCATCAAAGTCGATCATTTACCGCCGGCCGTTACTGATTAGAGCCTGCGTTGGAGCATTGATCAGATTTTCCTTCAAAATCCCAAAGACTTTCTTATGATCCTCCTTAGGCACAATAGACTGGCCCCAGTCCTTCGAGATGTGCTTCTTCTACAGGTCTGGTATGGGGGGCTATCGTTCCATACTTTTTTTACGAATCGCTGCGGAAATTTTCACCCTCCCAAGTAGCTTTTCATATTCGCGTGTTTCTGAGTTAACATGATATTATTGATAGCCAAAATATCCTTCACGTCGCGGTACATACTCAGGGTATTTGGAAGGATTATATGGCCTATATATTCCACCTCACACATGAAAAAGAAGCACTTGTTCATCTCCAGCAGCTTAAGAAAAATATAAAGGTTTTCTAGATTTTCGTCCTAGTTCTGCGAGAAGACAGTGAGATCGACGAGAGAAAAGAGGCAAAGCTTCCACCGTACTCCGGAGAGCACTTTGTACAATACGAGCCGAATTGTCGACGGCGCATTTTGCAAGCCAAACGGCATCCGCATTTAGCAGTATATGCCTAAATGGATTTTTCACGTGGGTCTCTCGCTGAAAGCTTTGATAAAAGGCATATTCCAGTATCCCTAGAGGGCATAGACAATCGAGAAGATCTTTTCATTGCTTAAGCTATCGATGTAGTCATTCATCCTTGAGTGGGAAAGTGTCCGGTACTGTGGTTGCATGCAGCCGACTAAAGTCAACGCAAAAGCGCACGGCCACTTCTTTCTCATGTGCTATAAATACCGGGCTTTCCAACTCTGCCCGTGCTGAGTCGATGAAGGAAACCTTGAGCTGGTACTAGATGTGCTTGTGTTATTTTTTTCGCGCTTTTCGGCCTATCGCAGGGTTTCTAACGTACGGGCTGTGTTCCAGGATTAAATTTTATGTTATGCTCAATAGTCTGAAATATCAAAGGCATATCGGAGAACATCGGCTTGTGCTTGAAGGAGATTAATGACCCGGCGGCGAAAATATCTGTCCTTAATTTTGGACAAGTCAATATGCTCGCACCAAGTCGGACTATCGGAACCACTGGAACCACCGGCTTCCCGCTCTTTCTACCTCATTCTTTTGCGTTTTCTAGACGCATCAGAAGAATCCCGTGGATTCGAAAGATATTGCACCTTTTTGAGTTTCATTTTCTGTGACTCGGGCTGCGCAAATGCATCATCGGATACTTCTTGCGGCGCATGCATGTCTGCGGCGGGCTTCGCGGGTGACGTTCGCTCCTACAGCTCGAATTTTGGAGCCAAGCCCTTCGTAACAGTGTCTGCTGCCATTTGGTTAAGTTAAGCGGTTGTGAGTTACAGTACACTGCGTGGAGCTCTGTTTCAATGAAGGGTGCATCGGCGAGGGATGAGGCGATATCCGATTCCGTAGTGAAATCGCCCGTTGGGGGAACAGTTGCTGCAGGTTGAAACGTTCTTGCGCAGTATAACTAGACAGGTATACGTACGCTACCGGAGATCGGGAAGCTTATGCGACAATTACGCACTTTGGGAAACGTCTCTCATGAGGAGACATGTTTGTGAGCAGTTTTTGAAAAGGTGTTTTCTTCTACCCCTTCAACGCTGTTAATGAAGCGAAAATTGTACTTCTGTGTGACGGAGGCATATGTTTCGCTGACGATGAGCCCTTTCAAACCTGGAAATCAAAATAATTCGTGTTTTCGTGTGGGATGACAACGTGAAACTCGTCGAAATCTGGATGGCCGTGAGTGAAATTTCGATCCCCGTAAGCAAAATGTTTTCGTTAGCCAGAGTCCCGTACTAAACTAACTTGTCTGGATCTCTCCGTCGCTTTCCAGATGTGCCATTTCCCAGGATCTGCAGCGTACCGCCAGTGAACTTAACAAATCCATTTTAACACTGTATTGCATGGACATGATAATTAAGGAACTTCTTGAAAAGCAGTACGGGGCACGAGAGCTGATAAGCTACAATGATCTTGCCGGGTTTTTTTAACTTGCCAAATAATAAATATAGAAACACTAAATGATTTGTGTAGAGCAAGTATTCAGTAGCGTCGCATAATATTGCAAAGTCCTTCTTCACTGGTACGAATGTTTCCAGTCAACGTTAAGGAAGCTGCGCCGGATGAAAATGTGTCCGGAGCCAGTATAAAGGACAACATGCGTCGGGTGAGTCTTTTTTTCCATCGTTTCAAAAAAAGCAGAAAACCTGTCATGCAGGGTATACATGAAGAAACAAGCAGGTGGTATATCTAATTTATCTTCCATATAGTGCGCCCCCTAGTGGTAGAACCTCTTTTTCTCAATCTTTTCAAGGCGAGCCAATGCGAGGGAGCAACCCTTTTCTTCTTTTTAATGGTGCGCCCCCCCTCTTGAGAGCACCTCGCGGATTACTCTTTTGGCGCGCATCTGTCTGGGAGCGCCCCTATTGCCTGTGTTTGCACTATTTTGTACACAGTCTCTATAAAACTTCGTCCTCTTCGAGTTGCGCCGCAAGTGCTGCACCCAAAAGAAAACCAGTGCTAATACCAACTGAAGTTTTCACTAGGCATCTTGCTCAACGCTTGTAACAGCTCCTCCTCGTGTGGAAGTACGGTCCAAATGTTACCACGGATCACGTATCGTCGTTGTCCGCTCATCATCGTTCTATGTATCATTAACAACCACTCCGTTCTCCGCACATGTTTATGGCTGTGGTTCTCGCGTTTTTTTTTCAGTCCGCTTCGTCGGCATCATGATTCTAGAAGTTAAAGGGGAGCCCAGGGCCATGGAAAATGGGATGCTCATCAACTTAGGAGCATTCGCAGACTTCTTTAGAGCTATTTTGGACTCAGCGGAAAGCACACGGGGCTGGGAACGCCGGTAATTTTATTCCCTCATCGCGATCTGACGCATCTTGATGGTTCTTTCACTTTCGTGTCGGAGGATTTCAATCACTCGGGTATGAATCCGCTCATGGATGGAAGCTTTTATCCCCTTTTAAGCCATGGTTTCCATTTCTTCCGGCGGAACAACCTCGTGGAAGACCTTGGTGAAGTGCTGCAGGAGACAGATTAAATCCGTGACGATGTCCTTCTGGCGCTTCCAAACTTGCATCAATGCTTCATACGGTTGCTGGGTAAATTCAGCAAGGATGTCAGCAGGCGAAATTGAACAACATGCGGCTAGGTACAGGAATACGCGCATTGCGGTCCCAAGGTTCCTGGGGACATTTGTCTGTGTCTTTCGAATTCTCAGCGTAGTCCAAAAAGAAGAAATACATACTTCGCAGGGCCTCATCCTCCGACTTGTACATCGCGTTTATGGCCTTGTTTAAGTTACCAAGAAAGTCAAGGAGTTACAAAGGACCGGAACCCTCGAACGAAAGCAGTTCGTGGTACAAATCATAGGCACTCTCGGTGACTCGAACCAATTTTTGAGCCTCCAATCCCTCGGAGTTTCTTTCTTATTACTCAGGCGGTAATGGCGATAGTAAACCACTTGCAAAAATGGGTGAAATATCGTCCTTATCAGAGTCAACAACTGATCGGACGGCCCAAGATTCACTGAGGGGATTAGAGAGCGATGTAGACCACGAGAGCCCATGGTCAGTCTTCACATTATCGTGGGCCGATCCGGCCCGCCGAGGGTTCGGGATCGTGTACCGCAATATTTCTAGGAAGAACGGATGGCCGTGCTAATGATCCCGTCCAAAAGGACATACGCTGTTCATTGGCAGCCTTCAACTCATCTCTTGGTGCCGGTAAATACCCACCGAAATTTTACAGGGAGTGCGACAGTTGAGCGCGCGATGTGCAAATTTATAATCAAATTACACTTTTTTGATTTCATTAGTAAACTGCATCCTCTTGCACAACACCACGCATTAAAAAGTGGGAAAACCGCCTAAATCTGGACGATAATCTGGACTCCCGTGGTCAACTCTAAGGTCCTTTCAATCAGTGTGCGGAACCTCCTTGACTTTCGCACTCGCACCCAGCCCGAGCTGCCCCTGACGCGTCACGAATTCGAACAGGTTTTGCTGCCGCCACAGCCATCGCCATCGAAAATCCTGAGGCCCGACTATGGCGTGTTTATCTACAACTAGCTTGTGTAAAGACCCTTGAATCTTCTAGATCGAATGTTTCGACAGCTGCTTACGCCGCCTTTGCATCGATGTCGACTAAGAGGACTTCGGTACGAAGCGAGAACCTGGCGAGGTTACATCAACTGCGATAGCGTCCGCACACTGAAGGGGCAGGCTGTCGGCACCGGCAAAATCTCCATTCGTACACCGCGCGCGCCAGACCCATCTCTATTCGCGCCGACTACCCCAGTAATTTAAGGGGAAAATCTCATATCTTCAACGGCCGAGTACCGCAACGCGTCTGTATCAACCTTCCTTTACGACTTTTTCGGGGCTGGTGGCATCGGAAGATAGCCCTGCGGCCCCTGCTGCCATTTTTGCGGCATGTTTGCCCGCTCCGTTTCTCAACATCTCTCCAGCGCCTGTGCCTTCATCTTCTACGCCAATTATTGCGACTATCGCGCCTTTCTTGTAGTCAACTACTGCATGTGTCAAGGCTCCGGTTTCGTCTCCTGTAACAACTCCTTCTTTGTCCTCCCCTGCGTCCTCAAAAACACGTCGGTCCCCGTGCCTATGGCCAGGACTTAATCTACTGTATGTGTTTCTCCAGTACATAAAGCCGTCGTAACAGCTCGCCAAGAGGGGCGGAAGGGCAAAAACAACGCCGAGAACTCTAACATCATCATCAACATCAATAATGGAGGTATATCAGGCTCTTTAAACGCGGACAGCAGTTGTGCGGATGTTGCTGCGAGGGCCTCGTCTTTTTTTTACAGACAAAGTAAATCACAGTTGCTGTAAAAGCTTTGGTTCCGCGCAGCAATGGGAGCAACTCGGCAGGTGACGCGTATTAATAATTTATCCCTCATGATGGGTTCTGTCGAAACTTGGAGTACTCCAAGGGCTCGCAGGCCGTTTTGAACGAAGTGGTTCGCGACTACTCCGGCTAGTTCATGCCACTAGAAGGGATTTTTCGCCAGGGCAAGGACACGACCTTCCTTCGCGAACTCAAGCAAGCCGTGTCAGGGTGGGCCCGTGAGATACTTGAATCAGACAGGTACGCTAGCACGCAGACACCGCGGCAGTCGACAGTCTACAAAGGACCGCCCAGTGGGACCAGCGCTTCCATTCGGTACAGGGTTTTACTTCAGGCTCCAGCGCGAGGCGGGCGTGCGCGACGAACTTGACCGGCTGCGCCCCGAATTGGGCAGATCGCGCGCTGATGACTAGAACGCAAGCCACAAGGCAGAAGAACTCCACCGCCTTAGTGGTTCGTCACGCGGCCACAGCCGTGCGCAAGAGAACGTCGGCGAAGTTGTAGTTGACAGCGAACCAAATATCTCAACTTCACCACCTCTGCTCTCTCCGTCCGCACTCCCTACAATCTGAATACCACCCTTCCTGCACTCTGAACAATACAATCCCTTCCATCCCAACATCTCCCTCCCTGCTTTTCCGCCCGCTCTCAGTTCTGTATCAACACTTTCCTCTCCGTGCTATACACATATCTCTTCCGTTCATCACAAACTCTCCTTATTTACCTCTAAAGTTCGCCTCTTCTACTTGTAAACCTCTTCCTTCCATCTCTCCTCGGCCATTACCACCCCCGTCTCCCGCACCCCTGACTGTCCGTCTCGATTCCAACAGCGCCTCCAGTCTTCCGATATTCGCACTTGCCATCCCCCACAACCCTTACCGCCCGTCTTGCAGCCTCCCACGTATAATTTCCCACTGTCTCCAGCAAAAACCGTCTCCCACACACACAGTCTTTCGCAAACCAAACGGCCTTTATCGCTGCCTGCTATGCCACCCCTCCCGCTGCCTCCCACACCCTCTATCTCAAACGGGCGTTTTCGTCTCATTGTCTCCATCGTAGGCCGTCTACCGCCTGCCTGACCGTACGTTTAACTGCGTAAACGGATTATTTTCTGTCTGCTTTCTGGGACGTCCGTCTAACTGCCTATCCAGTCGCCCGTTTCGCTGTCCTCCCCTTCGCAATTTTCATAATCCTGCCCTACCTGTTTCGCTCTTTATCGGCCTTCGTTTTCTGCTGCCCGCACCACCTGTGTCACTACGCCTCGGCCGGCCTTCTCCCGCCTCCCGTACAAGCCATCTTCGTGCGTCCCGCGACGCCCGTTCCAGTCCCACCCCCACCAACCACACCACGCAAAAAAAAATTTGAGTGACGTCCCGTCTCCGCTCACCCGCACCGAATGTGTACCTATGCCTTGACCGCCCATATTTATCTATCCTAACCGTCCACATCCTTTCATCCTTGCCGCGAAGTTGTTCAGAAAGGCTTAGTGCGCCGCGAATGATCTTGGAAAAGACGTGAGCCAAAGTGGGCTCACGAGACCACGGGGCGGAGTGGAGTGATTCTGCGACGAAGATAACCTACTGCAAGTGGTCGACTGAACTTCTCAAAGCCACACTGTCAGCCTCGCTGTTGGGTACGCCAAAAATCAAAACTCCAGGCACCGATCGTCCTACCACCACCACGAAGAAGACAGGCTTAGCAACTACAATGAAACTGCGGGTTCTTCAACCGCAGCGACTTTCACGCATTGTAGTGCGGCTTAAATTGGACGACTGCAGCGACTTAAACAACGACTGCTGCGTTGTGGGTAACGGCAACTGCGAAGTCGGGGAGAATTCCGAAAGGGGAGAAGTGGAAAAGGCGAAGGCGACAGGAAAAGGAAGAAAAAGAACGCCTGTATCGTGCGGTATCAGAGCACTGGCCGTATGTGGCCGCGGAGATATAAATAGCACCGGAGAGGCCTCCTGTTTCTAGGAGTCGGGTACCATCTCCGAAAAGACACCGACCCAGACGTGGAGACCATTCATGCGGATGAGCGCGATCGTCATTATGAATCCGAGCGGCGCCGTCTCACCTAACAATACTGATTTACATTGTCGTGACATACTGCCACACCTCCACAGCCTCCCCGCTAGGCATGCAACTATACGTAGCTGTGTGAGCACACACACGCCACTCGGACCCTCCTCCTCGCCAGTCTCCCAATCCACCTCTCAATTTTGTGCTTATCTCGGTCTTCTGCCGACCTCGAGCTAGCCCCGAGTATTATCGCAGTTCGCTCGCTTTAATAATACATTTAGTACAATGCCAGGGGCCCGTAGAACCGAGCGGGTCGTTTCTGCATAGACCGCGTTCTCCGCAGTTCGACGTTCCACGCTATACCTTCCTTCGGCAGCACACCCTCTTCTATCTTGTTCCGACTATACATGCTCAGTTCACTTTCAGAAGCCCTACTGTATGTATACTGTAGTGCAACACTCTAGAAAAAAAAGGATTTCATTATCTGAAATTCGATTCATTTGTGACTTTCAGGTCACATAAGCCCATTTTCTACTCTCGCGCGTTACGCTGTCACTTAAGTTTAAAATGCCTTAATCAGGCCCGATTCTCCCATTTTCTAATTTTCATAGCTCGAATCCTATGAAACAGGGCAGCCGGAAATGCAGCAATTCATTTAGTCCACGAGCCATAATTTGGTATGGATTTCTCAACCCGAAATTTGGCCTATTTGCATCCATGCAAATCGGCCTCATTTATACACTCAGACCGAGCAATCTGAATAAGAGAAGATCTGAACGGCCGTATCACGCAATTGGTAAACACGGTCAAACTCAACAAGGAGACGCTCACGCGTATAGAAGAAAAGCTGGAAGGTCCCCAGGTCCCCGGCCCCTCACCGGTCATTATACAAGGCCAAGACTGTGACCCGACAATGGAATAGAAATTGAACAAGCTACGCCCTCAACTGAACGGACTGCTCGAACGCGAGAGAGAATCACTCCGCCGACCCAAGGGTGAACCCAGCACGGGACATGTTCATTTCGGGGAACCGAAAATATAAGCGGAAACAGTAGTAACTTCAGCGACGACCGCCAAAAGATCCCCAAAGAAAGTGAAGAAAGAAGTCCATAACTCTGAAGAGGAATTGACGCTGAGAGGGTTCATGACAATCGACGAAGACACGTCCGCTCAAGCGTATCCTATCTCTTTCTATGAGAGAAAGAAGGGGCAAAGGTTTTGCACAATGACGTCAATCAAACCAGCTGCACCTCGCTTTGACAGGGTACTGTCGTATCGTTTTGTCAACTTATCAACCGCGCGCAAGCTTGTGATTCAAATAAGACCCAACAGGTCAGAGGACGCATCAAAAAATGAACATCTCAATAGGCGATCCAACCTTCGACGGTTCTGACCCCATTCTGGTCTTTTACTACCTGCAATATGGTGGAAGAATGCGATATCCTTTCAATGTTGGAATCGCAAGGGCTAATCGTCCTATTCTACTACTTGCGTTGTAACGTCAAAAAGATGTACCAAACCGCTTGATGCGGAGTCAAAGGCACAGGACTGACCAGCTGGTGTTGAGAAATCCAGTGATTCCTCCACACAACTATGCCAATTCGGCGAAGATACGCGATGCAGTGCAAGACTTCCGCAATACCCTTCAGAAGTCCAATGAAGACAAGCCTTAAATCGGTAATAACTTAAGCGTATCGGCCCACCGCTGTCGTAACGTCTTCACGGAGTCCGAACAGATTAACGGCATTATCAACGGACTGTTTCCGAGCAGTCGGACCCTTGTTCCTCGCTATCGCGAATCAGCCGGACAAAAAATCTCTTTCAAGGCATTGGTGTCTTACGCTAGAGAATAAGGCGAAGCCTAAAGGGCCCGTCAGCCAACTCATACCCGCTTGCCTAAAGTAGTAATACCAGCCCCCGTTCGCATGGTCAACTCAGTGGAGGAATACTGTGCCATAACTAATTCCAATACCGGCGACTCGGGTATGTTCGTTTTGTTGCCAGATTGGACGGCCACTTCCGGAACATCGGGGACGCAGAAGACCGACAACGAGCCGCTGCTTTATGGAGAAATACAACACAGAGCTGTACTTATCCCGTGCAGTGGGCCGACGACTCGACACAACCGCCCAGGGTGTCAGGAACGTCCAATCACACCGCGCGAGCGGCTCACACCCCTCATGTGCTACGTATGCTACGCTGTGTAAAAATTTGACCTCGAATTTTAACGGTCCCATGAGGGACATGAAACGGGTTAATCAAAAATTCGAGGCCCTCACCCACGGAGAAAAGTAGAAGGTGCCTCAGTTGGCCTACGAGCGTGCAAACGCTTTTTACTGATTCTTCTTCCCCAAGCAACCGTCCCATACCCCTTTATACAGGAGATGCTGAAAACGTTCGCGCAAGCGAGGCTACCAAGGCCTCGAGTCGAAAAACTAGGAAGGGGGTCTACTAGTATTGACAGAAAAAGTAAATGGGATTTTCTCTCTTCGAGTGTGAACCCCGCCGTGTCCTCAGTTGCGCTCAAGAAATCAGTGAGTTCGCGCTTTAGCGCCCGTGTTGCCTTGTCAGAATCAAATGCTTTCCCTTGGCAATCGGCCTGCTTCAGCGGTGCAATTATATGGTTCATGCCTAGATTGGCCTCCACACCTCGGCAAAGAGCAGTTTATTGGCAGTCCTGGATTCAAAAGCTAGCCCTGACGAAGTGAGACAAAACGCCGTAGCCGCTTACGCGAAGTTCAGACAGCAGCCCCGGTGGAGCAATCCGCGGGGCGAACAATCGTCCGCTCAGGAAACTCGGATTCATCAACCTTTTATTCGCTTGGGAATGCAAAGGACGGAACAAAAGTTTTTCGCCTGCGATCAACTCGCGGTAAGCGTTATCCTCGGCTGCCAGTTCTGCGAAAGCCATGTGGAAGCTATCAAACCGCGGAAGCGGGTGGTGATCATGGACGATGGATCCTCGCTACCCATCATCAGAAACCCGACGGTCTCCCTTCGTCTCAACAACTCGGCTTCAGGAGCCCTCTGGTTGCCAGATACTACGTCACTGGCAACAAAAACGTGTATGGTTCATTCGGCTCACTCGGCTGGAGCCCAGCGCCCGTACATGGGTACCCGTTACTAGCCGCACAAACTGCATTGTCTTCTTGAAGCCGAGTGACCAGCTGTACCATCTGTGGGGCTGTCCCACGCGTAATGGGATAGCCACGGTTACCTTTAACAGGGATTTCAGGGTCATGGTGGCGCACTTCACAAAGAGAACCCTCTCCTTCTCAAAAGGACATACAATGGCTACTGTAAAACCCCATCCCACTGCCGTGCTAGACACTCCCATTAACCTGACGGAGGTATTGCCAGCAACCGGCGAGCAATCTCCAAGGGAACAGAAGCCCATCAAGAGGATAAAGGGTGTTGCTAAGGAGAGCAAGCAACAGTATATTGTAGTATGGGCATAGGGGGCCCGCGCACCCTCGACGGTGGAATCTTACACGTGTGAACCACCAACGGCACGGCGAACTCCAGCGCCACTCCTCCAATTCCCCACTCTGCGGCGCGGGTTGCACCGCGTACAGTAGGCTGTGAGTGATCTGCCACTTCTTCACTCTACCACTCTGGGTGCTACATTTGCTGATTGGCCGGGCCAGGTGGACTTACTGATGGTTGTGGAGGCCATAATATTCTTTTGTGCATAGGGCTGGATGTACTATCGAGGTCTTCTAGCTTAAGGCATCTAGCGTAAGTTTGTCTGCTGTAACGTCTTTGTGTAGTTGTTTTAGGGTTTTTTGCCCCTTAGGCCGTTTTGGGCCACGAGCTCCGTATTAGGCGCGGCCCCAGCCGCTAAAAAAGCGGCCTGGGTCGCATCGGGTTTGGGAGGAGCGAACAGAAGGAGGTACCGAGAATTACCTTTGTACCGCTTCTGAGCTACCCCCAAGTAAAGCTTTTTACCCCGTCTTTCACGTCCTTTTTCCCTTCTTTCTTCCCTTTCTCTGTGCTCTTTTTGGGGTGGTTTCCAGCCCTTCAGAGTGGACGCACACCACGCTTAACTACGACACTCGTTCAGCCACACGTGTCCTGCGCCCCCGTTTGCGCCGACACCCCCCCCCCGTCCCCAGTCCGCTCTACTACTCTGTCCCCTTGTGCGCGCACGACAAAAGTGAGCTACCAATCCCCATCATATTCATCGAGGAATCGGTCAACGAACTTCGCGAGAACCAAAAAACTCCTCTTAAAGAGGAGAGGCTGACCGCAGCCATGTGGTCTATCAAGCTCTGTGAAATAAACACAACCGAGCATGTCTTAGACCTAAAGCTGGGCTTCCCGCCAGTTCCGGTACCACCCTACCGAGCTGGTCCGAAAACAAGGTAACTGTAACAAGCCGGAGTCGATCGGCAACTAAGCGATAGATTTATATAGCCCGCTCAATTAGAGTGGGCTTAACCGGTCTTATTCGCCCCAAAGGCAGACGGGACTTTAAGCTTCTGCGTTGACTGTCGAGGTCTCAACTTAGCAACGCTGAAGGACTTATACCCGATTCCTCGGATGGATGCATGTATCGACAGCCTGGTAGAGGTGGATATCTTCAGTATCATAGACTTTAACGCCAGTTACTAGCAAATTCCCTTACGAGATAACTACCGGGACAAGACCACATTCACATGTCACGCAGCGACATATCGCTACGTCCGCATGCCTTTTGGGGGTCACCAAAGCTCCCGCGACAATCCAAAGAACATTGGACATACTTTTCTCGCCGTTCATGTGTAAACACTGTCTACTATATCTAGAAGATGCTATTTTTCACTCGCGTGACGTGAAGAGACACATTGAGCATGTAGATGCCATTATCAAAACCCTCAATAGGGTAGGAATTTCGTTGAAACTCGAGAAATGCTCATTTTTCACCAAAACGGTCCGGTATCTCGGTCACGTCATACGAAAAGGTACACTGGAGATCGATGAGATGTCTACCGAGTTGTTCAATAGCGCACGAGCGCGTGAAACATAGTCTGAGATCCGGTCCTTCTCGGTAATTTGCAACGTGTATAGAAGGTTCGTAAAAAAACTCCTCACACGTAGCAGAACCGCTTAACTCGCTGTTGCGAGCCAGGCAACCGGCTTTAATCTATACTTGGGGCGAGAAGTAGGAGGCCTCTTTCTGTGAATTGATAGATTCTATCTTCTCCCCGCCCATCCTGCTACTTCACCGTCGCAATAGGCCCTTTACCGTTCACACGGATGCGTCTGATTACCGAGTCGGTTGTGCCTTCTTCCAAAGCTACGAGGAAGGAAAACGACTCTCTATCAGGTTTTGGGGCCGTATCTTGCAAGGGGCTGAACGGAACTACTCCGCTTCCGAAAAGGAGTGCCTCGCCGTAGTGTGGGCCGTATAGATCTTGCGGCCTTACCCTGTCTTTGAATGGCTTACCTTTTTAACGTATAAAGCAGTTCTCCGCTGTCTTCTCAACATCCCCGATCCGTAAGGTCGCGTTGTGCGATGGCGCTTACGGTTCTCATAATTCGATTTTTACATCTTTAACAAGGAGGGACGAGCTAATACGTAAGCCGACGCTCTTTTGAGACTTCAAACCGAAAAGGAGAATTTATTCGACCCAGACGCGGGCGCCGTTCCAGTTTACGTCGCGGCAGCGACAGAGGAAGAAGAACAAACCCTCAGTCACAGAAGCGGCGAAACGGAATTCCTTCACGATGATTGGGCTAAGCACGGCAAGGCCCTGATCAACGACAAAAACACCACTCAAGTTGAAAGCGTGGTTCCCATTAAATGGAGCGAGCTCCTCTTCGAAAAAGTCAGCGGCGATTTATGCACAAGCGTTCGCACGAGTCTCAACGCCGGGTAACGGCAAGCCTTTACGGAGGACTATCGCAGTCTCCTTTTGCGAACAGTATGCCGGCAACCGCAGCTCTTTGCTGCTCGTTTGCTTCGTGTGAGCTTACTTCATGCGGGGCTTAATGCCGAGATGGGCGTAAATCCGGCGGAAGGAAGCTTATTACGCCTTACAATGGTTTCTACTGGCCATCTATGGCACTGGACGCCTACAACATTGTAAAATTAATGAGTTTCATGTGCGATGCATCGCATCACGCTGCGCAAACACGCGTCGCCATTGAAGCTGTTACCAGCGCGAGCTTCCCTATAGAATGCCGGGATAGACATTCTCGGAGAGCTCGTCAAAACGCCTGCGGGTAACCGATATCTCCTGGTCATTACTGACCGTTAATCGAAGCTAACAAAAACGGTGCCCCTACGCCAGATAACAGCTACTAATGTCGTTTGTGACCCACTGGCCCGTCAAATTCAGGCCACCGATGTACCGCTTGTCCGAAAACGGACGACAGTTTTCGTCACGGTTATTTATGGGTGTCTGCCGCATCGTGGGAACTAAAAAAATACTTAAAAACCACGTATCACCCCCAGACAAATGGGCAGTAGGAGCGTTATAACAGAACTCTCGTGCAGGCAATGCACCAATTTATCGCGGATTACCCAAAGGACTGGGACCTACGCTTATAACACGCATCCCCACAGCTCCACGAAAGTGGCTCCTTTCGATTTGGTCCTTTCGAACCCTCCCGGGCCACCGAGAATTCTACCAAGTCCAGACAAGCTGGAACTCGCCCGACCGAGTTCCAGTATAAATGGAAAGAATGGCTCATTAACCTCATGCAATCCTCGGACCTTGTTTTGAAAGAGGCGCAGCATCGCTACCAGCGAGGGTTCGACAACCACATCCGGCCTTTAAGCCAAGCAATTCGCCCGAACGCATACATGTTTTTAAAAATTGACCGCCCAGCAACGGACAACGAGGGGTAGTCGGACTCACGTCCTACGACCTGTCCTGTCCCGTCCTGTTTACACCATCTCCGGCCATTCACCTGGCTATTTTCTCTCCTTCCATCCGTTCTCATGAACAATTCTGTGACGCAACGCTTTTGCGTCACTCTCTACCACACTCCCTGAGCCACCTCGAAAGAGGTACCTCGAACATCCTTCGTTGCAATTTCTTTCTTTTTCTGTTTGTTTTGCGTGGATTTGATATTGCGCTCACGCGCATCAGTGCTGCATGCTTTTCATGGCAGTTGCGAGTTGGGCGACATTCATCCATTGCGGTCGCCCACCGAGGTTATACCATGTGGGTGTACCGGCATATACGCAAGTACAGTCCCTTCCTGCTTTATCCACGTAGTTGGGATTTTGACTGCTGGGCGGCTCGTTATGACAAGTAGTAAGACCACACGCGTCGCGTAAGCGAGTTAAGCGCTGAAGCGCTGCGATTCTGGGAGGAATTTTTCGACGTGACGAACGACAATTTGATGTTCACGCGTGCGATCCTTCCGCTGGAGTTCCGCTTCCTCCAGAAGTGGCGTTGGTCTTCATTTTTTTAGTTTGCGTGAGCAGAGAGCAAGATCCGCAATCGAACCGGTTACTTGGTGCCTCACGAACATGTGTAGTTCGGGTCGCCCACCGACACTGCTCTGAGAGTTTCTAAGTTGAGACTTCGATAGTCAACGCAGAGTCGTAAATTCCCGTCTGCCTTTGGGACTAATACTAACGAAGAAGCCCACTCTGATTGAGTGGGCTATATACCACCATCGCGTAGCCTCGGATTGACTTCAACTTGTTCCAGTTCCATGGTTTTCGGAGCAGCCCGGTAAGGTGGTACCGGAACTGGCCAGGCGTCCGGCTTCCGGTCTATGAAATGCTTGGTAGTGGTAATTTCACAGAGCTTGCCAGACCACATGACTGGGTCTTTATACAGAATTTCACGAATACGAGCGTGAAAACACGTGTCAATCCCAGAAAGGTCAACTTCTTCGGCTGTCATCAG